>WAAG01050077.1:0-19565 GCA_013390105.1 Tichodroma muraria | reverse complement strand
GAGCCTGTTCCTCATCCCCCAGTCTGTGTTGATACCCGGGGTTGCTCCTACCTAGGAGCAGCACCTTGCACTTGGTCTCATTCAACCCCATGACATTTCCATGGGCCCACTTCTCAAGGTTGTCCAGGACCCTCTGGATGGCATCGCATCTTTCAGGATCTGCTCTTGAGGAGCATAACACGTGACTTCTCAGTCTGTACAACACTTAGATCAGTCTTACTGAACCTCTGATCAGCACTGTTATATAAATATTAAATAATAGCACTTAGAAGAAGGGAAAGAATTATTCAAATTGGACAGTAGCAATAAAACAAGGACTAATACATTAAAGCTTAAAAAATTAAATTTACATTATTTAATTCTGTAACTGTGTGATTTAACTCAGCAAATTGCTTAAGGGTCGATTTTGCATGAAAAGTGCTGTAAAAGCTGAGCTTTATTGTCTCACATTTATCTTGAGTGTTAAGGAAAGTTTTCAAAGGCAGCAAGCACAATGAAAGAGAGACTGCCTAGTGGAAGAAGTGGAATTTGGACAATGATAAATCCGTGCATGCTCTATTTAATGCAGGTCAACTAACAGCTATTTAAGACAATTAACTAAGTGTGACTTCTGCCTTAGGAAGTCGCAACATATTCACAGATGTATGTGGGCATCACAGTGTGTTGGCTGTTTCTTTCATTCTGTGCATCCCTTCTCGGGAACATCAGGAAAAGGAGCCTCAGTCAGGTTCAGCGCTACTCAGAGCCAGCCCAGCTCTTCTTTCATTTGTCTGAGACATTTCTACAAAGATTGTGTTTGGCCTCTGATAAGTTTCTTTCTTTACGGTTTCTACAGTTACCTTGAAGAAATAAAATGGTGTCCTTAAATGTGGGGAGTGATTGAGAACATTTTTGGGAATTAAAAGTATCAGCATTGGTAAAACTGGAAGCTGTAGCTCCAAGTGTGGTGCTCATCCCTTCCAGCTAGAAATCACTGGCACAGGTAGATACGTAGACACACATTCCTTCATGAAACTTACATTATTTTGCTCACGCTATGGGTAATGTATGCACAGACACTTTTATCTCACTTCAATTGGTGAAATCCAGAGCTCTGGGTTTCCAAGCACTAGTGGCCTATTGTAAGATTAAAAAATCCTGACTTCAGAGAGGTTAATGACAGGGCTTTTGGTTATTACCCTGTGTATTTCCCAGAAGGACCACTGAGGGAGAAGGAAAAAAGAGGGATGGGAAACAAATACTGCCTTGTTGCCTGTGTTTGTCCAGCACCTAACCAGGTGGAATCCCAATTTCCCACTTTACTGCAGCTTTGAAGTGTAATATTGTTAATAATAAATAGTAATGTTCTCAGCTTTTCTCTCCCTTCCCCTGTGTAGTTTCTGGTCTGTGCTAAATTCACTTAAAATAAGAGTAAATAATATTTCTGTCCAGGTATAAATGATGCTCTGATACACAGAGTGCAGAACTATTGCCACCCAATGATTTTTTAATCCCAGGTAGAATTTGGGCACTCAGAATTGTGCCTTGGGACGTCCATCCTTTCTTGAAAATTATTGAGTTAGTGAGTAGCCTCTCTCTTTCTTTTATAAAAATCACAATGTTTTTTGATCTGGAATGATTTTGAAATCCCGCAGGATCCCATATGCACTTTAAGTATATTATTCTGTCACTACAGAGCTGTGTGCAGTCCAGATCCCCTGGTCTACAAGTGAGACAATGCTGAACTCAAATATTTTTCTATCTGCTAGTGTTTTGTATTCCTACAGCTATTTTTTATAGATATCTTTTTTCTAATACAGGCCAACATTTCTACATTCTTCATGCTTTCATGTAGGGAACTCATTGATTTATTAATATTTAGCAGCTAAAAATATCTCCTGTTTCTGTCTTAGCAGCAATACTTCTCTCTCTCCATGAAAACATACAGGACAAAACCACAAGCCTGCAGCATGCATTTTAACTTCCATATACCAGAGTCAATATTTGCTTTCAGTATGTTGTTCCTCTGATGAAAAATGGAAAAGCACATAAGTGTCTTTGAGCAGACTACTATTTTAAAGAAGACTAAATCAACAGAATCAATACAGAATTAAAAGTTAAAAAAAAAAACAGTTTTGGTAATGGTTAATAAGATGACACATTTTAATTTTTTCTGTATTTCATTATTAGCCCTTTATTTTCATTTCTTTAACATCTCTAAGCTTTACACCAAGACCCATATCAGGATATGAATACATGACGCTTCCTTAACAGGTTTAAGACTAGAGAGATGTGTGGCTGAGCTGTGCCTTGCCATAACAGCCCCCTCAGCCCAGAGTGCAATAATCATCTTGCTAATCACAGAGTATCATCTTTCATTTTAGGAAACCGCTCTCAGCACCTCGGGAAATTTCCTCTGAATGAATTCCAAAAAATCATTTCATTTCTAAATTACAAATTAAACAAATGACAATTAATTGAGAAAACAGCTAGCTCTCTGTTACTGCCTCTCTTCTTGCTGCCTGTGGACCTCCTCCTGCTCAGGCCTATCTGCTTTTCTCGCCTTGGGATCCAGCTTGTTCACCACGATCAGCTGCAGCTTCTGTAATTTCCTTTCCTTGCTGGCCCAAACATTTTCTATTCGCTTCACTCAGCAGAAGCTTTCTTCCCCTTGTTCTCTTCCCTAGCTGAAAGGGAGTGCAGTGTTGAGAAAGGGTGAGGGGTCTGCAGAAGTTTTCCTCCAGACCATGGCTGATTAAGTTCCCACAAAAGGTTTTACAGCCACGTGACTTCCAAGAGGCTACCCAATGCCTGCTGCCGGGTGCTACGGAATCAGTTCTCCTAACTTGGTCCCTGCTGTCTGTGTTGCCTCTGACACCGAAGCAGTGCTGAGAACCTCCTTTTTGCCCAGTGTCCCAAAACCTGGGTGTTCCCACCCTATCAGTAACAGTGCGGAGCTTCTCCGAGTGGCCTGAGGGAGGCGATGACTAATGGAGTGCAATAAGCAGCAACTGAGGGGGTGGGATTGCCTGACAGAAAATTTGAGTGAAAGACACCGCCTTAATTACGTTCATTCAGTTGGAACCACAGGCTTCCTTCAGCCCTTGCTCACTATTTTAGTATCTTCTGGAGTTTGTGTTATTTTGAAGTTTTTGAGTTTCCAAAAGGTGTGTTCCCTCTGAGATTTTCCTTCTCTCAAAATTGATTCCAAGACCTTTCTACTAAACTTCATCTGAAGTTTCTAGGACAAGCTACCTTGAGAATTAGATGCAGTTAAAAAAAACCACAAAGCAGTGAAAAAAAATTTCTGGATGCCACATTGGTAAGGTTTACATCTATTTGGAGACCAAGCTAGAGGCTGTATCAGATATTAAACCTTCAGTTAAATGCACCACCTTTGATCCCTGGCAAAAATAGTGGTGTTTTGACAATAGCAAATGATGAACAACAAGAAGAAAAAAATCTAGTTTATTTTATTTTTGTCAGAGTAGTTGTGGACAGAATCCATCCTGAGGAACGAAAGAAATCTCATTCAGAGGCTTGTGTTAATTCCAAGTGAGCACATAAATCCAGTTTGGGGTTTGTACTTCACATGGAACTTTTCTCCTGAGATTAGATGTTGGTAAATCTTGAACTGAAGCTTCGTACCCTGCTCAGATAGATTTTTGCAGAAATGTAATTGAAGCCAGAGCACAGACACCCATGTGGGAAAGAAGTAGAATTACAAATATAAAAAATACAGAAGGAGCCTAAGTGATGAGGAAAACAGGATATTATGGGACACTGGAATCACAGGAATGCGCTAAGTGATGGAACATGCCCCCTGCTCTCAGAATTAGCTGCTTCATTAGCAACGGCTCTGCTCAGCCAGGGAAGTTAATTAAAGGCTGCAGCCGGGCATGTACAGAGCGAGCAGCCACTGCACAGGGAGGCTGCTGCTGCTTCATGCAGGCTGGCAGAAGAGATTTTGTCCTCTTTTCCATGTCTGGAGCAGCCATGTTCCTATACCTCCAGCAAGGAGATGGCAATCGGTGCCTGCCCCGCGATGGCACGTGCCCTCTGCGCGCTGTGCCACAGAGGGGGAGTCACTGACGCACAGGCACCCTGCAAGTGTCACTGAAGCCTTGGGTGCAGTGCCAAGCCCAGAAAGGCACATGACACGTTTCAATTGTCCACGTGAAGAACTGTGGCCAGCTGCAATGTCGATGCAATTTCCCCAATTTCAGGGCAATAAGGAAAAATTTAGCCCCAGTTATCTGAATCTTAGGCAAAGAGGGTCAAATTAGGCTTCACTGATCACAATGCATGGGGCCAGTGCTTTTCATGAACATACATGGGTGCTTATAGACAAATGGAAAAGTTTGATTAAAAATCTTAGCTCTAGTTTACTGGTGGATCAATAAAATAGCTCTCCCAGCCCTTCCTCTCTGGCTCTGTATGGGTCAGCAGAAGACCAGCGGCAGGTGGGAAAAATCAGACTGTCAAGTGAATGTGTGAATGCCATGATTTTTATCCACCATTTTACCTAGGCTACTCTGAGGCTTAGAACCAAAGGACTCTCCACACGAAGAAGAAGAAAAACCCAGAAAAAAAATATCCAAAATCATAAAACAACCTCAGAACAACTAAACTGGCTTATTGCAGGATTTGCAAAAATAAATAAATAATTTCTTCAGGGCTTTCAAGCTTTGCCACACTTCACTTGAGTGACTTGGTAGAGCTCAACTGGGAATGAATTAAAAGAAAAAAAAAAAAAAAATCCCAAGCCAGCAACCTCTGATATCCCAAGGGATTGCTCCAAAACTGTCAGCACTGCACTACACTTGGCAGTGTGCCCCGGGTCTGGTTTGCTGGCTGCCCTATCGTGCTCAGATGTCCCCTTAGCCACAGCAGGGAGCCAGATGCCTCTGCCTTTCTTCCTTGAAGCCGTCCCAAGCATGGGGTCAAAAAAGGCAGAGAAGTGCCACCTGCACCCTTGGGGAGCCCGAAGACAGCCATGAAGTGCCTGCAGTGGCCTGGGCCCAGCTGTGGCTGCTCTAGAGGGTGCAGGGGGGACAATCATTAGAAAAAAGAAAAGAGGGTGAATGTCTGTGTTGGGTCAATGAATAGGAAAACGCAGTTAGTGTGGAAGGGAGACCTCCCAAAGAGGCAGAGAAGATGGCTGGAGGCAGTCTCTGTTTCAGCAATCCAATGCATGATTTGGAGTCCGAATCATGAAGCTAGTGGTGGCTACACAGTGACTTTTGGTTTTTCTCACTCTGTATTATTTCCATTGAGAGACACTTTCAACCTTCAGACCAGCAGTGAGATGAAGGACTGGGCAAAACAACACAGCAGCAGTCCTGGACAAATCCAGCAAGTGCTTTCCATTCAATGCAAGTTTGTTTCCCCAGCTGTTTTGTCTGTATTTAAGATCCTTTTGGTGTTTGCTTTCCAGAAATATTATAGCAAAGCATCTCTGCCAGAATGAAAGCTCATGAAAAATGAATGTTGAGACAGAATCTGCAAATATGCACTGAGAGTAAATTTCCCCTTGTTCAAGCAATTGTAAAATTCATAATTTGCCTTATATTTTATTATATAAATTACACAATCAGAGCACAGTAACAATATAAAGTGAATTATGTATCTAACCAACATTGCATGCATTCCAAATATCCTCAACAAATTACTGGTGAACAATCTACAGGCTAAGAATTATTTGCTTGTAAAATGTATGGATCTTTTCAAATAACAAAGTCATTACAGGAAATTCTTGTCTATTCCCAGAAAAATCTGTAAATAGAGAGGGAGAATGAAAATGAAAAAAAAGAAAGGAGGTCCATTGTGCTCAACTCACTTACTCCAACTCTGTAATTGACCATCCATGTGATTAAAAAGCTATCAAGGACAGGCTCTTAAGGATGGAATACCTGGTGCAGGTATCAGACTCTGACAAATTCAGAGACTTCTTTTGGACAATCATGGCCAAACAATCAACATGCCCAAACCTAATTTTGGTGTGAAGAGCTTCCTGTAGGGAGAAAATCAGAGTTCTTAGCAAAGATCTGCAAGGCTTCCTCAAGTTCTGCCTCCTTTTTGGGGAAAGCAAGACACAATTGTATAGAAACCTTTGCAAATAATACCCTTTGGAACCTCACCTCATCCTGGGTGAACCAGCTTCCCTCTTCACCGAGTCAGGGGGATATTGTTTGAATTTTCAGTTGAGTTGGTGACCCAGCACTGGGGTAAGGGGGCAAGATCTGAGTGCTTTCTACTTTGGAATATGTGCAAATAATTTCACCACTCAGTACTGTTTTTCTAATTTCTCCTGTTTCATTGTTTGCTGCAGAAATTAGAATTCAGATGGGCTAAGGGTGTTTCTTCCTGTGGTGCAAAAGATGACTCACCAGGGCTGAATGTCACCTGAGCATCCTTAGACCAAAACACCAAGACAAGATTCTTATTTACTTGATGGACAGGGGCATCTCCAGAAGAAGACTGACTCCACCTTTCTAAAACACGTATCACAGAATGGGCTGGTTTGCTGTTGTATTTTACGCTGTAGAGAGAACCCTTTCAACAAGCACAGCATAGGTGCTTCACTTTTGGATGGCTAAAATCAGCTGAATTTCTTTTCCCAGATTCACACAGCACCTTGCACAATGCGACCCAGATCTGCCTTGAGACCTGTAAACATTAGTATGGATTATAATCGATGAGAGAAAACTTAATTAAAAATTGCCCGTGGGGACTGCCTTCTATTCTAGGTGTTCAAGGGTTTTAATTTAAAGAACAGAATGATTGAATCTTCCCATCACATCAGTAAGGTAGAAAATCACCCTTAAAATTTCTTCTAGCATGAAAAATCAGGTGGAGGAAGACAGAAAGTGAATAGAAACAGAGGTGCTAATTCTGCCTTCGCATCCCAAAAGGCACACTTTGCAAAGATACAATACAACCGGATAATAAAATAAGGCAGATAAATGGCTTGTAAGAGGAAGACAACCTCTTGAAGTAAGCTTGAATTGTATTCAGAAGTGTTGTTCCACAAGGAAGGAAGGGAAACTTGGTTCGTGCTGTTGTGCTCACAGGCTGGTGGCTCTTGATTATACTCAGAAAAGCCACAAGGAGTTATGGTCACTTGGTTCCTATTCCTGTTTCTCTGTCTTTGTCCTTTCCTGCACAAACACTTCGGCTTCTCCCTGAAATGAGCTCACTGCAGGTGCTGCCCTGCGATCCTCAGGGAAGTGTGGATGTGTTCTACTTTCTGGGTCCACCTGGCAGAATCCACTGCAAAACAGGGATGCCTCCAAGGGAGATGGAGATACCTGAGTCAGCACCGGGCACTGCTGTCAGCGTCCATGGCCCTTTTCCAAACCCTCACTCAAGGCTGCATCTGGCTGCCAAATTTTGAAATATTATGCAAGAGAGCTCACTATTAGTCAGGCATGTGGATCTGAGCTGATCTTTTCTTCCTTTAAAGAACAATCCCACATTTCATGTCCACAGTGCAAAATTATATCTGACATGTAATTTAAAAACCAAGCCTTACTCCAGTAAATGGGATCAAACAGCAGGGCATTTCATTTGACAGAATGGATATTTCTAGTTTTAATATTACATTAACATTTCCTCTCCATGCCTCTCATGGATTTTTCATTCTTAGGCAGCAGTGCCTGACTTCTAACCAGAGCTGTCAGTCTGACTAGGGTTTCCCCAGGATTTCAACAGCTCCCTCTGGTTCAGAGAGAGTTCCTGGAGAGCTGACATGGTCTCCCTGTTATTGTCCATACCTTGTTTCACTTGTGCCAGATGAGAAACTTTGATCCTTGAGGCATTGGAAGGACCCCATTAGGTAGAAGTGATATAGGATTAAATTGCCAATAACCACAACAGCTTAGAAGGCTGCTGCCCTCACACTAACACAGCTTGCAAGAGGCCTGCGGTATCACCTCAGGTCTGGGGCCCTGGTAACGCACTCCCAGATTGTGAATCATCTTGGTCTTGCATCTTCCTAGTTCAGCTTACAGGCAAGTATCATTGTCTGCCTACCAGCAGGCAGTCTACTACACAGTAGTCTAGACAAAACCTCACTCCCTTGTCCTCCCCTGTGACTCTGGAAAACTGTCTTGTCACAAGGAGAGTGTCTGGTAGAGACTTCTTGTTAAGTGTTGGTGTCACAGTGCTAGCAAATGTGAGGTTTTATACTTACCAGAAGGTGATTAGCTATAATATGAATAATACAATACCTATCCCAGACACCCTGGATGACAACTCTGAGTAATTACTCCAGCATGATGCAGTAAAGTGCTCTAGCTAAATGCCTAAGTGCTACATAACAACAGTTTTTAATTAAAGTAACTAAATATCTTTAATATTGGGTAAAAGAACTGAGAAAAATTTGAGAACGCTGTAAAAGATTTTAGACATCAGATAAAGATTTGTCTTTGGTCAGAGACAAAGAATGTAAAAATTAGCATGACAAGTGAATTTCAGAGACACAATGACACCTGAAACAAGGAAGGTTTTGTGGAAACTGCATCAGAAAATTGACAAGCCCCACTGACCAAGAGGACCAGAGTACCTCTTCTAGAGAGATAGATCCCCAGAACCTGTGTAGACCTTCCCTACACTGTCAGTGCCGTGTTACTTGATGCTGCTGGGAGAGAGAAGGGGGACCTTCATGTTAATAAAAAAACAGCTCCATGCTGTATTGACATGCATCAGATAAGTCCTAGCCAGCACTGATCTCAGATCCCTTAACATGACAGATTGTAATAATTTAATTATGTACCAGTAGATGTTTTTCTATCAAGCCTAGTTGCTGTATTTTAATGTCCAAAATGATACAGTGTTTTCCGTAGGATTCTTGTTATTTTTGACAAAGAGTAATGCCAAGAAAAATGCCTTCTAACTGCCTCTGCCAAAAGAGGGAAAGCGAACAAAAGAATTGACACCTGCACATGCTGTCTGTGTCTTCAGGGATGAAATTCATGCTCCATCTGGGGGGGTGCAACATGAGAACACTTCCTCCCTCATAACAAACTCACATGACCTCTGTCTGGCCCACAACACCGATTTGAAATGAATGCCACTTGAAATCATCACATCATGTTTCTTCAAATAACGTATCCTGCCTGCACAGAGCTCATCCACCACATCCTGCCTGCTCTTGCACCCCTCTTGAAGAGCTTCATCTGCAGCGACATTTACAGTGAATCAAGTTTTCTTGAGCATGGCTTAGATTTTCTCTGTGTCTCCTTGCATATTTTCCCTTTGCATCTTTGGACTGTCTGCTTTTTATGAAGGCTGATTTCTCTGCAAATCAAAACCCTGAGCCAGTCCTGTGGAGACCATTAGGCTCACTTTTTAGTAACCACTTTAGGCATCTGAGCAGTAAAGTGTGTTCAGCCACCAGTCATTACTCTGGGCTCTGGGAATTTCTGGGTCACCTGTGTTAATGCAGCTGGTCTGTTAACTGTGCCCAACAGGGCGGGTTGTTCAGTGCTTCTGCATCGTCCATTCATGTTTGGAATGTATTTTGCATACCATGAATCCTACAGAAAGTACATTTTCAATCCTAACTAGTAAATTGTACCATGTTTATCATCTTTAGATCATAGAATGGGTTGGGTTGGAAGGTTCTTAAAGATCATCCTGTTCCAACCTCCCAGCTGGAATAAAGGGTCACCTTTCACTAGACCATGTTGCTCAGAGCCCCATTCAACCTGACCTTGGAGATTTCCAGGGATGAGAATCTTTACCTGTATTTTTAAATGAAAAAAATCTGCATTAATTGCATTAATGATTTTTACTCCTTCCAAATCATTGAGGGGAATTGGTCTTTCTATAGCAAAATCACTAGCTGACTTGACATCTAGCATTATTCCAATTTGGTTCTTACTACCATTTCTTTGTCCTTGTAGCTATGCTGCAGTTCATTTTTGTCCCTTCAGATTTTCCACAAAGGCAAGTCCCCTTGAGAATTCATGTCCCTGCTTGTTTTGAAGAAAATGGGCTGTAATTAAGTGAAGTTGCATTACTTACAAAGTTGTCATTTGCAACACCAAATGCATAAAAGCAAGGGAAATGCATCATTAAGGACATAAATCTTCTCTTCTACCCACCTAATAAATAAACAAACATATTATTCTTATCAGGTACAAGGTATAGCACACTTCATCAAACTCCAGAAATGTAAACCCCCACCTGTTCTTTCAACAGCAGCATTACAATGAAGTACAAAGCTTTCCTTTAAAAAAAAAAGTCCTAAAACTCTGGACTCAGATTCTTAAAATGACATAAATCAGCATAGTTCTTCTGGCTTCAGAGATTGAGTTGTTTAACATTTGTTGAAAATGTGACACATTATGTGTGAAGTTCTTTATTTTGCTCCATAATTCTCTTTCTCATTTGGAGGTAATATTCTCCTTTGACTCATGTGTTGTGGGCTGGTAGGATCCTATTTCTAAATCAAAACTGGTGTCTTCCTAAAGATGTATTCTACATCACATCTGAATTAATTCAGGACAATATTCGATGGCTGATCCGACTCCAACACCTTACTTGTTACTTTTAACCTTGTAGTGAAAAGAGGGTTTTTGAAGAGCTCAATATGATCAGAGGGACTGTGGTTAGGAGGATGCAGGTAGAATCACAGTGTCACAGGGTATAAAGGAGTGGAGAGTTTTGTGGGATGTTTTGCAAGGGGGAGTGGAGAGTTTTGTGGGATGTTTTGTCTTCTTTCCTACCTGCAGTCCCTAGGTTCTAGTGTCATTCATCTACCACTTTTTGATTCCTCTCCCTTTGTACGAAGGGCCATGTCTCCACTAGTAATCCATGGCTCATCTACTTTCTGGGCCTGCTGTCATTAATAACATGGCTAAAACTGGACCTCAAAGCCACACCGTGCTTGAGAAACACAAACAACAGGTTTCAGAAACTTACTTGTAAAATTGGTTAGAGCAGATTTTTCTCCTGTGATCCCAAATGGCTCAGAGACCATAGTTTTGAGGAAACACTCCTGAATTTGCCCCCACCTCAATCTCTATAGCTTGACCAGAGGATGGGGCAGGCCAGTAAACAGACACTGTGGGTGGTGGGTGACCTTGGGAAGGAAGAGCTTTGGGCTGCTGCTGGACCGACAGTGATGGCATGTCAACAGGCACAAGAGGCAAGGCTAATGCAAACACCTGGTCACTGTGGAACTTAGTGCGATGGATATTTAGGAAAGCAGAAAATGCCTCATTCTGTGCTTCTGACAGCAGCAGCAGTGAGATGATTTGCCTTCCATAGCTACAGTCAGGCAGACTGACACAAGAATTTGTTCTCATTACTGCTGCTTGCATTCTTTGCATCCTTCCTCTGTTTTGGCTTGGTGAAATCATTTCCCATTGTGCAGTCGTCAATGCTGCACCCAGATGGATACATCTTCAAATTCAGGGGTTTCTGCTTTAGGGGAGAGACAGGTACTGTTGGTGCTGGGACAACACTGGGCCCAAGCCTCTCTGGCAAGCTGACTGTCTTGAGACCTTTTCTGGTTGAGGACATGACCCTGGCCAGTTGAGTGAGAGATTATATAACCACAAAAGAAGCAATGTTTCCAAAATAAAGTTGACAGTCATGCTAAGTTCCTCAGATATTTCATGGATGTATATGCCACCTTTCCTGTAGTGTATACAAACTGCTTGGTGGAGAAACCTTCAGACACAAATAGCAAAATACATTCTCAGTCCAGGCAGCTCACAGCTAAAGAATTCATGTAACAAATAAGAGCAAGTGAAAGAGCATGAAGACATAGTTAAAAAACTACAGTGACTATAATTTTTGATCTCAGTAACAGCCAGTTACTATATTTCTTAAACCCAACATCATAAAATTTATTTACTGGTAAGTCTGAGCCAGAACTCGTAATTAAGACGGAACTTTAACATTCAACAGTTAATCATAGAATATTAGAGGGAAAGACACTAAGAGGAATAGTCCAAGATGTAAATGTCTTTATTTCTTCCATGCCAGAATGTGGATTTGCGAACTGGTCAGAGAAGTCCTGTTGGAAAGATTTTGGGGAGACACAGGGCAGCACAAGGCTCTTAATAGATCTCCTTATAGATTCAAAGATTATTTGAGAAACTGGGATTCAGCTAATGATTAACTTCTCCTGAAGAATGTGCTACAGGGCTTTGATTGGGATACTCCCAGCAAAATTTCACCACTACAGCAAGTAAATCAAAAGTGTAAGCTGTGCTCTGGATTTGTACACAATGACCATGTTTCAGCTGGTGGTCTCTAATCAAATCTGCATGCAGGCTGGAAATGGACATAGCCCTTCACTCAAATTCCTCTTTCTTTTCCTATTCCTCTACTTCTTTTTTATTCTATTTCTTATAGTTCTATCCCTCTTTCCTGCCTCCTGAAAGCTGTTTGCACACTTTACAAACCAGGCTGACAATGCTCTATTTAAATCAGCGTCATTTTGAGTTTCAGGTTTCAAGGGAATCCAAAACCACAGAAATGGTGGACTTGTGCTTAAGAAAAGATTCTGACAGCTCCTGGGGATTAAATCCATAGACGTTTAGAGAGGTCTAGATGCTCATTATAATAGTGCCTTTCTAATTTTTATTCTCATTATAAAAATAAATGAAAACAAAACAATAGGACAACTGTGTTTGCTGAATGTTGTGGATTTTAATGAGTTTTTGAGCAAACAAGCTCTGTTCCAAAACAGGTGTTAAAGAACAATAACCGCAAAATCCTATAAAAGAAAGTAAACAACCAGTGTGACTTCAGGTTTCATTTACACATGGGAAAGACAGATTTGGGGAGTGTCATTTAATTGGAATTTTGATTATTAATACAATATGACATTAACAGCATTATTAGAGGAGACCCATGCAGGGTTGAGCTGATTAATGGGGTTGACTAGCCCATTGAGAGCTAAAAGTTGCCTGATAATTCAGCCCATTAATTAGCAAGATGCCACATTTCCTCCCACTGGATTCTGCTCCATTGAACTCACAAAAGCTTACAGGTCCTTCTGCAAGCGTTTTCAGATTTTCTTATAGAAAGTTTTCCTTCTTCCTAAGAGCATCAATGTCAAGTCATATCAAGAGCTATATTGCCACTGAAAAGGCACCAGCAGCAGGACTCAAGGGGGTTTTGTAACAACTATTTAAGTAATATCCTCAGCACGTTCTTAGTTCACAGGATCTCATTGTTTTCTCAGCCTGTGCAAACTTTAAGTATCCATTATTAACTCCCACCAAGAATCCCACTGCTTACTCATCCTTTCTGTGAAGAACCAGCTGCTGCACCTATGTCACTTGCAATTTTCATTTTTTATTTACCCCACAGAAACAGAGGGCGGAAGGCTGCTGTGATTAGGTTGGTCATTTGGAATTTTAACTTTCTAAGAAGAATATTCCCATCAACAGAATGTCCCAAGAATCAGGAAGCTGCTAAATTGGCATAAATCTCCCTTTGATTCAGTAGCTACATCAAAGATATAAACCCTTATTTATGAAAGTTGCTTCAGTCATCCAACAAACTAAATCTACCACAGCAAAGCAACTGTGCCTTAGAATCTTTTACAGGGTGATCCCAAGACATACAGGAAAATTATGATTTTCTCCTAGATTGCATAGGAAAGTTCTATAATGATATATAAATTAAACTTGAAACTGCATAGTGTATTTTCACTGCCTCAACAGAGAAAACTGTCAAAAATAAACAAACAACACAAAGAGACTGGGAGAGAAATTAGATTTCCTGGAAGAGGTTTGGAAACTGCTTACTTTATTTTCAAAACCAGCACAACACAAAGACCAGAAAATAATACTGAAAGAAAGAAAATTAATTGGGCCCATATACCTTTTTTGTAGATGCACAGGATGAAGTTGTCTTGAAATCTTGCTCTACACATACAGAACAATAAGCAATCTTTTCTATTTTGCAAGGCTGATGTATGCTTACACAAGCTGCAAATCAAACCAAAATTCTTCATAAACATGCTCTGAATGGACACTGATTTCAGCTGCATAAAGCACTGGGATTTACGAAACCCAGCTTTTCCTTTCTAGAAAGTTCTTAAATTCCACAAAGCAATCAGCAGAACTGGCGAAGGGAAATGAAAACCAGTGGGAGGGCTGTGGAGACGTGTAAGGAACATGCCTGTCTGTGAAAAGGCAGCTGAAGAAAAGCCACCCAGTCCAAAGAGCATTCTCTATATGATGCCTTCAAAAGTGCCTAATTGACAATCGCGATCCAGTGAACCTCCACAGGAACATGTCCTGTGGGAGACAGTGGCACCTGTGATAAGGCAGAAATGCCCTGGGAGGGATCTCTGATTTAGCCACTCCCTTCAGAGTCCTCGTCCACAGAGCTGCTGTCCCTCATCTGGAGTTCCTTCCCCTGTTCAAGAAAGTTCCGTAACCCCGGTTTCCCCATTGGTTGTTTCCCTGAATTCCACACCCCTACTGTTCCCCTCTTGTGGGAACAGGTGTGCAAGTTAAGTCACCCCACTACAACTCCTTCCCTGACTGAACCTTTGTACCTTGGCCCCTCCTGTTGTTTCCTTGTTATATACCCGAACACCACCCCACACCCCCACACCCCCCCGTTTTGGCTCTTTGCCCTTGGACCCCTTCAGCTGTGGTTGTTGTTCCCGGTCCGAACCTTCTCCTTTCAAGAAACCCAGTTGGATCCTCCAAAGGAAGAGTCCTCTCGCTCTCTGCTGAGGCTGTCATTACGGCATCCGGGCTCGGGTGTCTGGTGGGCTGAGGGACCTGTCGCTGCCACCCATAGCGGAGACGCTCTTGGCAAGGCAGGCACCCGACAGCACCTGCCCCAGGCTCACCCGCAATGTCCACGCAGAGCTGAAGCAGGATAATTTCCCACAGAATGGGTTTTTCCTGTATGTCTGGCTCTTCTGTCCTAAGAGTGGGTAAAGGTGTGCAAAGCCCGTGCTCCACGTTCAGAGGTGTTCAGACCCATGTCAGGTGTAGCTGGTTTGTCAGCTGCAAACCCAACCTACTGCAAACCAAGTTTGCTGCTCCAAAGAGTGGCATTGATTGCACTGATCAGTGGGACAGTCCCAAACCATCCAGAACTGTGAGACCCCTGGAAGTGCTACAGGGACAGCCCCAGCTGCAATGTGAGGGCCTTACAGTAAGAAGTCTGGGTGTAGCCCCTGCCCTACTCCCATGCCAAAAAAAGACTCAGAGCTGCAATCTCAATCCATCTTGGACCATTACTTTCACCAGTCTGAATAAGGCTCCTATACTCCTGAGGATTTGATGGCATTTAGACTCCTGACTCACTTAATGCTTCATTTCCTAAGGTGTTCTAGGTGCTCACAGGTGAAGGTAGGCACTTACCTAGGGTTTTGTAAAGCATCTGAAGAGACTAAGGGTGATTGCAGTGGGGTGTAAGCACTTCATTTGCACTTTTGAGAGCACCATTAGGCAGCAGTGTGTATTTTTAGGAACATAAATACTGTGGGAATTTGGGTTTGGAATGCAGTGGAGCTCATGGTTGATGGGAGATCATGTCATCTGTAAGAAATTCACTGCATTTTCCTTTGCTCATAATCCTCATGCAATTGGAGAAAAAAAATGCAGGTACCTGGCCCTTACCACTTCCGCAGACCAATCTACTGTATATGCCTGAATACTCCTTTCTTTCTTTCTTTCATCATCTAGCAAATGAAATCCACACAAATGGAAGGAATTTCAGCACCTTTTAATTTTTCACAAGCCTTTAAACACAGGCCTCTTAATTTTGAGAACTCCCTTTCCTTCAGTATTACCCAGCTTTTTTATTGTAAGTTTCTTCGCTAATTCTTTCAAAGCTCTTTGTGAGTTTAATAGCTTATTACTGTTTTATATATGGGGAAACTGAGGCATAGAAGTGATAGTAATGGATACATTCATGATGTGTTCATCAGACCAAAACTGAGAAAAATGCTCAGGATTTCTAGTCCAGTGCCCTGGCTAAATTTTACTTATCTTAATTTCAGTAAATTCTTCACATAGTCCGACAGACTATGTATGTAGTACATGACGCAAATAAACAGGTTTTTTAAAGATTTTTTGTTCTAAAGAGTTTGTTGCTTGGGTTTCTACCTCAGTAAGAGACGCTTGTGTGCATACTGAAGACAAAGCCAGTTTAAAAAAACAGCTGATCACAGTGAGGTAAGGGAGCTTTAAGGGAAAGAGAAGACCAGCAGCAGCTTCAGCATTTACAGACTGAAGTCCCTGATGAGGTCTCCTGTATCTACTAGTGTCTTCATTCAAAGCCAGGTGGAATTTGAAGGCCAAAGGAATACCAAGACACACTATAAAAACAACTAAGTGGCTCCTAAGGATATTTTATGGGTAGACAGATTATGTACTGCATGAGGGATTGTAGGCAATGGATAACAGAAAGGAAGATATCAGAGAATTTGTTTGTTTCTTTGTTTATGACTGGGTGTTTTTAAGACAACTTTTGAAAGTTAACTGAAAGCTGAAAAGCAGGCTGTTGTAGGGAGCCATAAGAATAAATTTTCTTTGTAGCAATGATAGTTCTCTGATAGAGCAGGGAAAACCCTTTTAGATTTTAATAGGAAGTGAATTCTAGGATATATCTCATGTCTTAGCTTCTCTAACCCTTCAAAAAGATAATATGAATTTCAAACTGACAATCCCTTCCTCCTGTGTGAACAGAGAAATTAATGAGAAAACAAATGTGATTTCCATCATTTTTAGTGCACTACAAAGTAAGATTTATAGAGAAGTGAAAGATAAGATGTCTATAGTCTAGATAACTAGAATCCTGAAATAGCTGAGATGAGAGCAAGTGCAGCAATTTTCCACTGATAAGCTAGAGATGCAAACAAAGGTCTTGGGTTCGAGTCTCTGTGTGGGCTTCAGCTCCCGAGTTCTATCTAGCTGGTGGACAGCCAAAAACTGAAAAAGATATTGTAAATATGTGTACCATACTCAGTGTAGATTGATTTGTGGTGTCATAAAGGATGGAACGAGCAACAACATGGAAGGTAGCAACTAAAGCCATATGGTTCTTCTCTTTGGATTGTTTTTAATCCTGGTTTGCTCTTGGGATAAGACTGAAGGCTTATATTAGGATATGCCTTCAGGTGTGTCCCTACACAATATTCCTGCGTGCATGTTGCCAGCTGTGACCAGCTTTGGGAAGTCTAGAGGTCATAAAGAGCTAATTTCATACATGCTTTTGAAATTACATTTGCTTGCAGCAGACCTTGGAAGCTTTTTTCTGCAAGGGGACTTGGAGGTCAGGCATAACCTGGCTTCAGAAGTGCTGTGGGACAGATCTAAATGTCCCAAGTGCAAAACTTCAATTGCAGCTCACGGTTTTGTCACTATGAGTTATAAACACAAAGGTAAAATATAGGTGGTAATGCCGGCTGTCTTTGCAGAGTGACAGCTTTTCCCTTATCCTTGCTAAAGAGAAGGTCTTGCCTAAGAGGGACCTGTCCAAAGAGACCTCTTCCCTGCCTCTCCAATGAAGGCAGAGCTTGTCTGTCCTTCTGAGACCTCCTGTCTATAATTCTCTAAAACCCTTCAGAGCAAAAAAACCACCCCTCCTTATCAAAGTGAGTAGAAAACAACAGGATAGCAAAACAAATTGCTGACCTAACTCACTCAGAATGTATGGAAGTGACAAATACATTCATTCAAAAATTAATCCTTATTTCTAGGCCCTGTCCCTTTCTTGTAATGCTTGTGATCACTGATTTATTTGGCAGCTTTTTTTTAATATGGATCACAATAGATGCTACAATTAAAAGTGTCTGTGGCTTGTTGAAAGATCTGGATATCATTGCAAAAGGGTCAGGAACTATGGTAATGGTACCTTTAGAAAACACTTGGTAAAGGTCACCAAGCATTGTGGTAATTTGGATAACAGCAGCCAAATTGTTCTTGTTGCTATTTCCAAGGGTGACCGAATCTGAAATCCAGCTGAAAGGCTTTATTCAGTGTGGCGCACTTCCTGTTTTTGAAAAACTGATTCTTCACTATTCTGTACAAGACCATATTTTAACCCAGTGCTTCCTTCGGGCAGTGCAGGGGCCCTCTCTCCACTGAACTGGTGCCATCAAGGCAGAGGGAGGAAGCACTCTGTGGCAGTTTTCCTTAAAACTCTTTATGACCTTCTCCATGGAATACTGAGGGATAAAAATGCTTATTTAATCACTCCCTGTTACCATAACTGTTCTTTCAAGGGGTGTTCATGAACTTTTCCTCTCGCTTCCTCTCCTGAGTCACTTTGGGCCTGCAGTTTAGTCTTCTGTGGAGAAACATGGAATATTAAAAAAAAACAACATATACAAGGTGTGCTTGCTGCACAGGCAAAGGGTCTGCAACCTTGGCCCAGGAATGTATTACTCCATTGAATACCTTCACCAATAGCAGTGGTGAAAACTGTGATAGAGCAGCTTTGGTAGGTGCCTGGCATTCAGCCAGGGTCGACCCACTACAGCATTGTTAGGCCTCTTCTGAAAGGGAGGAGAAAGCTGCTGTATATTTGCAGGTGAGGTGCAAAGACCTCCTGAGGATTGCATGACCTCCTGTGTGGGGAAAGCCCACAGAAAAATACCTGTAAGAAATCCTCTAGGAAATGCCAAACCACATAATTAATTTGAACCTGGCACCAAGGATGTGTTCAGCATTTTCCCAGCTTTCCATTGTGTCAGTGGGGATTTGCCTTCCCCAGGACAGGCAGTACATTAGAGACAGGATGGCTGAACCTGCATGGATGCCCATCTTCTCAAAAAGCCTTGTAGATTTTAATTTGAGACAACATATCTCCTTCAATTCCTGTACTAGGGAAAAAAATACCTCATGTGCACCTTGTCTTCCAAGATGACCATTCCCTTCACAGATCTTTCTCCTTTTTGATTGTACTGTCACAAGGGACATAATATATTCTCACTTCATCACATTCTCTGCAACAGTAATACTGAAACTCAAGGATGGATTACTGTCTACCTCACGTTGATCCTGCCTACTCTTGAGACACTAATCCTATGGATGAGCATCTCAGTTATCTTTTCTTTAATCAAATACTGCTATTTTTAGCATGGATGCCTTATAACAAAGGTAATGATAGTAGCATTTTAAATTTTTTTAAACAGCGCTGGTAGAGGCTTAGAGGTTTAAGCTTTACTGCTGATAAAGAATCAAGTGCAATTGTGGCAAGGAAGAAACAAGGGAAAAAACTCAGGGAAGGGTTTATGACTGCAGAGAAAAACAATACATGCAGAAGAATCCTTAGGGGGTGAGGGGTTGAGTGGTTACTTTCCTGGAGGGGATATTGCTATATAGACCCTGTAAAATTTGTAATCTTCTTTAAGTATAGAACAATGTAAGGGGTTGTGGGGAAGACTAGAAAGAGAGAAGGCAGATGGTTGTTGGAAAGACAGTCTGGGAAAGGAGGGAGAAATTAAGAGAAAAGCAATAATAAAAGGAATAAAGGGACAGTACTTTTCCCCAAAAATGCATGAAAATATTCATATTTTATGACTTTGTGTGTATGCAAGGGCCTGTGTTTGGAGTAAAAAAGTGCATGTAAGTATTCTGAAACAT
>WAAG01050062.1:3608-25967 GCA_013390105.1 Tichodroma muraria | reverse complement strand
TCTGAGCTAGAAACATACCTAGAAATATTTCATTGGGAAAATGAAATTGCTGTCAGTGAAGAAAATATCTCAGAAACAGCTACTCAGAAATCTTACAGTGGTAGGGAAGAACTCACAGCATTTCTTTCAGATATTTCTGTTCTGTGTTCCATTTTGTCCAAGATTTTGTGTCTTCAAACAGTAATTTACAAAGAAGTCCTTTGAAAGGAGTGTGCTTTTTCATAATGGCAACCCACACACGATAAAAATTCCCTCTCTCTGATATGAGGTTTTCAGGATCCTTTGTATTACAGCAATTTTTTATACAACCATGTGGATAGAGGAATAAGGCACTTCTAGTTTGTCTAGTTTGTTTCAGAGATGGTTTCCTTGTCATTCCTTGTCTAGTTTGTTCAAGATGGTTTCCTTGTCATTACTAGTTTTTTCCTTTTTTTCCCTTTTTTTTTTTTTAAGAGAAAGAGAGGGAAGCTATCAATATTCCTATTTTGCTGAAAAGGTATCGCCAAGACATGTAAGGATGTGGTAGTTTCCAGTTAATATTTTGATGGAAAAAGCCAATAACACTATAATTAGTGTGCTCATGTTTAAAGAGCATTTTTATTATAGATGGAATCAGAGGGGAAATTAAATAATCTCTGAGTATGTGGCAACACTGAGAATCAGAAGGACTTAAATGACACACAGCAGCAGTTATTCATGTGTGGAATATAAACAAGACAAGCCAAATGGTCATATTGATACTGACTTAAACCTTAAACATATGCTCGAGTTATTTCATCTGAGATGAAGAGCACATTTCAGGATATGTTGTAGCAGCACACAGCAAACTGTGTAGCATCTCCAGCAGAAATGAAGGAGAAGGCACATCATGAACATTACACTGAACTATTTTCATTGTGGGAAAATACTCACTGCGAAAATGATTTCCAGTTCAAGAATAAACCTTGTAAAACCAGCAATAAACTGGGCCATGCTTAGAAAATATAAAGGTCCCTGAAAACTGACATTGAACTCACTTGCAATCCAGATGCTGTAGCATCTCCACAGTACTTGAATTCGAGAGAGAAAATAAGTCACATTTGTTTACATGTGGAAAGCACAAGATTTGAAATGTGTCTCAGTAAAGCATCTGGCTTTCCTCTAATTTCACAGCAGGAATATTAGAGACTACTTAAACAGATGAAGTTGCAGAAAATTTAATTACCACTGAACATTTACAAGGAAATTCATTGTTCCCTGGAGTTACCACAGTTGTGGTAAGGATGGTATATGGCATCTCTGGGTTTTAAAGAGGAAGTATAGACAGCAATTGGTTGCAAACAAACAAGAGATATGTATGGTGTGTAAAATGTCTGCAGATTTAAGGAATTATAAGATTTATCCTATAACAGAAATTATCCAAACATTTGAAAAAAGCAGCAGATACCTTTTATGATGATGCCATAACCATGAACTGCAGGAGGGCAGAGATGTAATTTTTTTTACAAACAGGTCTGATACCTTTCCATAAATACATCAACAGGGAAAAATAACTGGAGCATTACAAGAATCCTGCAATAATCTTTAGGTTTAGGGTTACATTGAGCAAACAGCTCAGTACTTGAGCACAGCTAGTTCTGACAAAGAAGGGTGCTCTCCATATCTCTGTTGACCTCCACCTCACCAACTTCCCAATAAAGATCAGTATCACTTCCCTAGTTCAGATGTTTTTGCCTCGTTATTGTGTTTTGGCAAGTTTATCTTAAATTCATCTGCAAATACGGGCTGAAGACAAGGAGACAGTGTGTTATCTGATAGCAGACAAGTGTTTAATCCAATCTCACACAGCGCTGCCTGCAGTAACTGTATAAGAGTAACTGTATAGCAGGGCATACGCAGGCAGATACTGTGGGGTATTGCTGGCACACAAGGTTATTTGAATGACAGTCACAAAACTAGCAATGAGGGATACTCTGAAAACTTCCTCACGGGCTTGGGTATCATCATTAATCCTTAAAGGAAAATTATTCGATTTAATCTGCTCATAGGAGCAACAGATATGTGTTTAAGTCACAAGGCAAAAGCTGAAGAAAGAAACACATAAGAAACAGAAAGTGCAGTAGCATTACATCCTCTCCTGACAGGAGTCAATTATTGAGAGTGTGTTTGGGCATCTTCTAATTGAACAGATTGGCACTGGAAATTCTGGATTACTCTGGTTCCATCAAAACTTTCTACAGAAGCTCTAGCCATGATCTGGCTGTGGCTGCTGGCCAGGCTGGCTTCTTACTGTAGCTGAGCTGACTGGCTACCCAGATTCCTGGCATCAGGCCGACTGCTCAGTTGGTTTCTTGGCTTCCCAGGCTTGTCAGCTGGCAAAGAAATAGATTGTTCCATTTTTGCCAGAAAGGCTGCAGAGCCAACACGTTTTGTTCCAGCACTTGATGAAACAAAATATTGACAAGCTGGAATTTCCTGTAGAATAAAAATTTCACTTCCCAGCCAGCTCCAATTATTATTGTATGGTCTTGTGTAACACAGTGACGGCATTTATCGCATCCTCTAATAAACACAATGCACAGAAAGGATGTGAATTCAGGGAGTTTTCCAAGGCTTTGGATAATAATCTCATAGCATCTGCAACCATCTCTATGGAGTACAATGCATCTTTTGATAAGGTTAGCGTGTGATGCTTTCCATTCTGCATTAAAAGGCCTCCTAGGCTGGCTCTGAGAATTTGTCTGTCAGCAGGACGTGACTGCCCAGTTCAGTATAGGATCTGTGGATGACATTCTCTATGCATATTGTTATGGAAACTTACATAGGTTACAGATCAAGCTCCAGGAAAAGAGGAACCAGTAATAACTGCAACATAGTTACATACATGAAGATTATTGGGGTTTTATTGCTGAAAAAAGGAGTTAAAATACCCATAAACATGCAAATAAAAATGACTCCTCAAACATGTCACTGGAAACAATGGATTTGTGAAGGATTTGGTTAAGAGAAACCAAAAATTGCCATCGCGTTATACCATAATTACATAAACCCAACCCTTGCTGGAAACAAACACCATGGTCCAGCCCAGGTTTATGGCAAGATGACTTATAGAATTACCCACTGAGACATAGAGTTCCAGTATTGGAGGTGTCAGGGATGTCAGGAATGTTTTCAAGGAGACACTGAACAGGCACTAAATGGCAAAGCAAGTCAACCCCTGGGTGTGCACTTGCAGCAGAACAAGACCTGTTTAAGCTGTGTCTGTTCTCAGCTGTGTCTGTGCTGTCCTCAGTGCCATGCTGACACATTTATTATGTTGGTGAACTGGATCAGCAAAACGGAAGGAAAGCAGGTTGTTCTCTGGTCCTCTCAGTACAATCTCATTTATCGCTTGATTTCACAAATGTTCACGCTGGCACAGGCCAGCAGCAGCGCAGACGCAGGAGCAGGAGCAGGGAGCTGGGCTGGAGAGATGAAGGGTGTGTTACAAACAGATAAGCCACTAGAAGTCATTCATGAAATTATTACATTGTGAGCTATGAGCTTTAGATTTTTATTTTGAGGGGTGGGGAGGGAAGAAGGAGGGTGGAATATTTTCAAGCATGGCAGACCTTTTCCAGCTTGCTTCAAGGGGATCAATGGAAAAGGTTTACACAGGTTTTAAGACTGGAAGAATATGCTCCTCCTGTTAAAGGCAGGAATAATACTATAAATTACTCATTTGCCCTTGAGAAGGCACTCATTATTATTATAAGTGTAGCTTATAGGATATAATTTCAGGTCTGGCCTGAACTTACTAAAGCTTTAATTATAGAGGGACATTTTCCAGAGGTAAATCATCAAAAAAACCCCAACAAAACAACACTGACACAATCATGCAACTGTGTAGTTTTCATGTACTGAGGGGAAAAATATAAGTGACTAGTAAAAAAATGGACAAAATAGAAGTCACATAAAGCCACAGACTATTTCGTCAACACCTTTCATAGAACTGGCATTTAATACCTGAGAGAGATGACATACAACTCACTCTGAGAGACTTTAAACAAGTCGTTCCAAGCCAGTGATCCTGAAATATCAAGCTTAACATTAACAGACAGGTGCAGCCAGTGAGTCAGGATAGTACCAGGGACGTGAGAGTAGTTTTGACAAAAAGATTCCAGAGGTGCCTATTTCTCATACCAAATGAGCAGGGAGAAAATATCAGAGGTGTATGGTCAGCTCTGCCTGATGCTGATTCTCTTCATGGGGCCTGATCCTGACCCCCACACATGGACTGGTGTCCCAGCCTGGCTAGACCCATCTCTGTCCCCACAGGTGCCTGATGTCTCAGGGCTGGGGCTGTCCTGAGCTTGCCCTCCTCCCTGGCTGGGCTCAGTGGGATGGGTTCTGACTAGTCAGACCCTGCCCTGAAAAATATAAAATGAACAGGACGAAAATACCAGCACCCAGAAACCAACACTGTATTTCTTCATTCTTAATATAAATTTTAAGAAGTGTTGGCTGGCCAGACAAGTTTCCTGTGCTTTACCAGAGGCAGTATTTAAATCAATTGTAAAAAAAAAAAAAAAAAAAAATTGAAAAAACATTATTTCAAAGCTATTCCCATTTTTATTATTGTATAAAAAAGAACATTTTATTTGTGACAAACAATGGCATGCCATGGGCTATGTTTCATAGTTTCCTGATGAGGGTAAACCTTGATTTTTCTCAAGGTTTTGGCAGGGAGCCATAGGAACTCATTATTCTGAACAGTCCAGGGGGAATTCTAAAACAAAGGGAATAAAAGGCTTGAATTTATTTTTAAAGCATGCTTTTTTGTGTTTACATTGCTTCCACAGCTATTTTGTTTTAGAAATTTTTTACTTATTGTTGATACATAAAAAATGATGATATATTAAAAACAACAAGACCCTCTTACAGAATTTTTATCTTCCATGAAAACTAAGAAGTGCATTTAAATGATGGAGTTAGTCAAAAGAAGATACTTTTTTGTTAAGCAACAAAACTGTTAAAATGTCTTTTTTCAAAACACAGTGTATTTCCAAATCAGGCTGGTCTCAATGGGAACTGAAATGACAACTAACTTGAGCTAAATTTGAGGCTATTCATTTACTTTTTCTCCATCCCATAGGGACGTGCAGGCCCTGGGAATACGAGGAGCATTTTATTCATCCCACTTACGGCATACAGTGTGACACAGTTCAGAACCAATGTTTTGTTTCTTTTATCTGTGCAGTCTTTGCATGACTGTTGCAGAACTTAGTAGTTTTTAGAGTAAATGAAAGTGTAGTTCACCTACCTGTTGGCAAAAATTAGTATGCATCCCCTGACTTCTGAAGTGTCTAAAACGATTGTAGAATTCAGAAACAGCCCTTCATGAAAGACTAAACAGAAAAAAATAAACACAGCCTAAGTAAAAAAAAAAACAAGGTAGGCAGAAGCAGGAATTATCTAGAAGAGTAAGGGAAATCCAGTTGCAAAAAAATTCTCATATCCTTTTTATAGGTCTTAGGTGGTATCCAGAAGAAAAGTGCAATTTATGAGGGGGTTAGAGCAGTCTCTGTCTGTCTCTGTAAAACAGGGCAGGTTAGAGTTTGAAACCACCCAGCACTGAAAAAGCTACAAGGGTAGCATTTTTCTAATGGTATTTTTTTCTTCCCTAACCCCTTCCCTAGCATACGAATTTTGGGAATTTTCTTTCTGTCTGAATGTAGCTTTGGGGGCTCTTTCTTTTCTGTGTTGCAGAAGCTGCTGCAGGCACACGCTGCCCCGTCTCCACCTGTGGAGCTCCGGTTCTGTCCTTCCTCCCCGAGCTTCACCTTCACATGCCCGGTCTCGGGAAGGCCGATCCCGATGGCCGGTCTCTCCTTCGTGGGGGGACGCAGTTGTCAGCCCACACTGCTCAGACGATCCACTGGGCATTGCTCAACACACCTCCCCGCGGTGTCCCTGCTGCCAGGTTAGTGCCTGGACAAGCTGCTGCTGATGGAACGGAGTTATTTGCTGGGAAGCTACAAGATAATAGCGCTTCCATCCAAATGAAAAGAAATACCAGGCCCCAGCAGCACCTACACTTACACACACATCAGAACAACTCACGAGGGGGTGAAAATCAATTGTCTGTCCGCTGGCTAAAAGCACACCTGATGCCCTGAGGACTCCGGCAGCACTGAATTTCAAAAGGCAGTGGGAAGGGAAGAGATTTTCAGGGAGGGTCTCACAGTTTTGTCTGCGCTTCGTCTGACTAAAACCAGGCTGTAGCCCCCAACCCATGCCCCGTGCTGAGGCTGCCGGAGGGCCGCGAGAGGCGACCCCGAGCAAGCGGGCGGCAGCCCCTACCCCGACGGAGCAGGCAGGAACAGCCCAGCCCCCGGCAGGCACACGGCTCCCGGGGGCTTTGCAAAGGCCGTGCCCGCGCACTCCCCGCNGGGGCTGGGGCTGGGGCGAGGGCGGCGGGTCCGGTCTGGCGCTCCGGGGCCGCCGCGCTGCGGGGCCATGGCCGCGAGCGCCGGGCGCTGAGGAGGCGGCGGTCACAGCCATAGCCACGGGTACGGAGCGCCNGCCTTCATGAAAGACTAAACAGAAAAAAATAAACACAGCCTAAGTAAAAAAAAAAACAAGGTAGGCAGAAGCAGGAATTATCTAGAAGAGTAAGGGAAATCCAGTTGCAAAAAAATTCTCATATCCTTTTTATAGGTCTTAGGTGGTATCCAGAAGAAAAGTGCAATTTATGAGGGGGTTAGAGCAGTCTCTGTCTGTCTCTGTAAAACAGGGCAGGTTAGAGTTTGAAACCACCCAGCACTGAAAAAGCTACAAGGGTAGCATTTTTCTAATGGTATTTTTTTCTTCCCTAACCCCTTCCCTAGCATACGAATTTTGGGAATTTTCTTTCTGTCTGAATGTAGCTTTGGGGGCTCTTTCTTTTCTGTGTTGCAGAAGCTGCTGCAGGCACACGCTGCCCCGTCTCCACCTGTGGAGCTCCGGTTCTGTCCTTCCTCCCCGAGCTTCACCTTCACATGCCCGGTCTCGGGAAGGCCGATCCCGATGGCCGGTCTCTCCTTCGTGGGGGGACGCAGTTGTCAGCCCACACTGCTCAGACGATCCACTGGGCATTGCTCAACACACCTCCCCGCGGTGTCCCTGCTGCCAGGTTAGTGCCTGGACAAGCTGCTGCTGATGGAACGGAGTTATTTGCTGGGAAGCTACAAGATAATAGCGCTTCCATCCAAATGAAAAGAAATACCAGGCCCCAGCAGCACCTACACTTACACACACATCAGAACAACTCACGAGGGGGTGAAAATCAATTGTCTGTCCGCTGGCTAAAAGCACACCTGATGCCCTGAGGACTCCGGCAGCACTGAATTTCAAAAGGCAGTGGGAAGGGAAGAGATTTTCAGGGAGGGTCTCACAGTTTTGTCTGCGCTTCGTCTGACTAAAACCAGGCTGTAGCCCCCAACCCATGCCCCGTGCTGAGGCTGCCGGAGGGCCGCGAGAGGCGACCCCGAGCAAGCGGGCGGCAGCCCCTACCCCGACGGAGCAGGCAGGAACAGCCCAGCCCCCGGCAGGCACACGGCTCCCGGGGGCTTTGCAAAGGCCGTGCCCGCGCACTCCCCGCGGGGAGGGGCTGGGACGGGGCGGGGACAGGGCAGGAGCCGCTGCAGGAGCCGGGACAGAGCCAGGGAGCGCACGGCTGCCCCGGGGCGTGGCCGGCACGGGCCCGNCCCCCCCTCCGGCCGCTCCCCCCACGGGCCGCCCTGCTGGGGAGCTCGGGCGCAGGGCGGGGCGCCGCCGCCGCCGGCCTGTCACTTGGGGCTCGCTGCCACAGGTGGCCCGGGGGCTCCCGGGCAGGCGCGGGGAAGAGCATCCAGCGCCGCCCTTCCCAGGGAAGGTTCCCCTGGGGCAGCGCAGCTCCCGCGGGCCGCACCGGTCACCTGGAGAGGGCCGGGGGCGAGGCCGGGGCCCCCTGGACCGCAGCGCGGGGGTGACACGAGGTGAGGAGGGGGTAGCGCGGCGCCTCGGCTCCAGGACAGAGCGTGCGGGGTTCGCGATCGCAGGTCCCCCCGTACCCGTGGGCCGGGTCTGCCCGTCCGCAGCCTCGGCTGGGGACTGACTGACTGACTGGTGCTGGTGCAGTCGTGGTCGGTGCACAGAGGCTCCGTGAGTTTACGTTCCCTCTTGCGTTGTTTGGGTTGTGGTCGCTGCGCACGGGTTAAGTAAGTTCAGCCTGTTCTCAACATTTCGCTGCAAAAAGTGTCTCCTTGCCCTCCCTCCCTCCCGCCGCACGTCCTCCTCCCAGTTCCTCTTCTCCCTCAAGGGAGGAGGAACAAGGAGCGTTCCTTCTTTGCTTTCTTGGCTCTTTTGAGGGGCTTTCTTTGACTTTCTTATTACAACCCAATTGCTTTTCTCTGGTATCCAAAAAAAAAAAGAAAAAAAAAATTCCAATTTGCAAAAGGGGAAAAAAAGGGTGAACTATAGATACAAACTGTATTTGAAGATACAGCCTTCTTATCTCTGATGTATTGCCAGAGTGCGATAGGGAGGAAAAATTCCCACGTGCATTGTATCTGGAAAAGATCAGTCACACTGAAACAAATGGTAACAATGCTCGACATTTATCCAGGCTACACTTGGGAAGAGTCTTACATGGTTTCATGTTTGTAAGATTATTTCAGAATCGTTCAGTTAGACTTTAGTGATAGATACCACCTATATTTAATTAATCCTTTGGAACTAAACAAAGTATTCTCTGGTGAAATTTTTTCTAGGTGGGAATAAGTTTTCTTGAGAAAATGCTGCGGCTTAGAAAATATTAGCCCCACCTTACTTGGTGTGGTTCTGTTATGTGCAAAATACTCAACAGACTGAAGTACAGAAACTTAATTGCATAAGCCACAAAATCCCGACCAATGGTACATCACGTAACATTTTTTTCCTAGGAAGTGTTTGAGAATCGAGACCCAGGACTTGGGGGAAGCTGTGGGTGATGACTTTCTAGTGATGATCTAGGAAAAGAAAATGATTGATTCTTTTGAAATTGCTGCTTCTATGTGACAGAAATACAATGCAAGCAAATTAAAACCAAGCAAGAAAAAGAGAACCCAGCCCGTCATTAATGCTCACCATAAAATGATATATTTTGCTGGCTTCTGATGTAGTTTGCTCGTGTGGGTCTGGCTGTGGTTAAGACAGCTTACTTTTCATACCTGGACTTTTCCAAGACTGCTGACCTGATCAGTGAAACTGATAAATCATTAGAAATGAGAAACAGAGAAGGATCCATTAGACTATTCTGCCTGCTTGTCATGTAGACTTGCTTAATTTGGTTTTCAATAGCAATTGTTTGGTAAGGTTATAAATACACACGCGGGGAACCAAGCCCAACCAATACAGATTTATGAAAGGAAGGTTCTGCTTGGCCAATCTGGTCTCCTTCTATGACAAAGTGACCCACTTAGATGAGGGAAAGGCTGTGGATGGTGTCTGTCTTGAGTTCTGTAAAGCACTTGACACCGTCTCCTAGAGCATCCTCGTAAAAAACCTGGCTGCTCACACTTGGATGGGAGTACTCTTCAGTGGATAAAAAACTGGCTGGATGTCTGGGCCCAGAGAGTGGTGGTGAATGCAGCTGAACCCATGCCGTAGGCTAGTCACTAGTGGTGTCCCCAGGGTTCAGTTCTGGGGCAAGTCCTACTTCACCTCTTTATTGACAATCTGGACATGGGGATTGAGTGCACCCTCAGTAAATTTGCCAACAGCACCAAGTTGGATGGGAGTGTTGTTCTGATTGAGAGTAGGAGGGCTCTACATGGAGGCCTGGATAGGCTGGGTCAATGGGCTGAGGCCAGTTCTATGAGGCTCAGCAAGGCCGAGTGCTGGGTCTTGTGCTTGGGTCACTACAGCCCCCCTCCATGCTGCAGGCTGAGGGAAGAGTGGCTGTAAAGCTGTTCGGTAGATAGGGACTTGGGGGTTCTTGTTGACAGTAGCTGAACATGAGCCAGTGTGTGCCCAATGGCATCCTGGCCTGTATCAGCAGTAGTGTGGCCAGCAGGACCAGGGCAGTGATTGTCCCCCTGTGCTCGGCACTGGTAAGGCCACACCTTGCATCCCATGTTCAGTTTTGGGGCCCTCACTTCCAAAAGGACATTGAGACATTAGAGCACATCTAGAGAAGGGCAACAAGGCTCATGAAAGGTGTAGAACACATCTTACGAGGAGCGGCTGAGGGTGCTTATCCTGGAAAAGAGGAGGCTTGGGGGAGACCTCATCACTCTCCATAAACACCTGAAACAAGGGTGTAGTGCGGTGGGGGCTAGTCTCTTCTGCCATGCCTGCAGTGAGAGGATCAGAGGAAATGTATGGTTGGATTAGATAATCTTGTAGGCCTCTTTCAACCTTGTTGATTTTATAATTCTAAAAGAGCATTGTTCTTAAGGTATTTTTAAATTTCATATTTGGGATGAATCATTCAAAGCTCAGTGTTTTATTAACCTGAATTTTGCAAATCATCGTCAGAATTCTCTAGGCTGATTCAGGTCCCTGTGCTGAAGACAAAAAAAGAGTACTTTTTCTTTAAAAGAAGGTGTCTATTTTTGCTCTAAAAACACCTCCTTTTTAAAACATAATATAGATATACTATTGTCATTGCATAGAATCTTTTATTTGAAATTTAATAATGCCATATTGTGTGTATTTTAAACTTATTGTTTGAATTTGTCATAAACCATATGTGTTTAACATAGGTATGCACATATCCACATATGCCCCTATAGCAATTGAAGAGATTTACTCAGCACATTTACAGGAAAAAGATAAAGTTTCTTCTTTTCTACCAGCTAAGGTTTTTCAATACACACTGACTTAAAGTAAATTTAGACATGGGATAGACTTACACAAAGAGATTAAATGCATTGCACATTTCCTGTTGAATTCCCTTAAGGTGATTATTTAATTTTACTCCTTACATATATTCAAACAAGGATACTTGTGTATGGAAAATCTAGCTAAATGCTTATTACGTGCTCTGATGAGAAGAGTGTTCTTCAGCAAATCACTGGAAAAATGGGTTTATAAATTTATAGAGTTCTTTGGGCTAGAAAGGACATTTAAAGGCCATCTCATCCAATTACCCTGCAGAGTGCAGGGACTTCTACAACTAGATCGGGTTGCTCAGAGCTCTGTCCAGCCTGACCTTGAATGTTTCCCGGAATGGGGCACCTACAACCTCCAGACAACCTGTATCCGTGCCTCACCACCCTCATTGCAGAAGACTTCTTGTATCTAATCTAAACCTACCCTCTTCTAGTTTAAAGCCATTCCTCCTTGTTCTGTTGCAACGACTGCTGCTAAAAAGTTTGTCCCTGACATTCTTATGAGTCCCATTTAAATATTGAAAGGCTTCTGTTAGGTCTTCCCAGAGCCTTCTCTAGACTGAACAACTCCCACTCTCCCATCCTGTCTTCACAGCAGAGGTGCTCCATCCCTCTGATCGTTTTTGTGACCCTCCTTTGGACCTGCTCCAGCAGGTCTGGATGCAGCACTCCAGATACGGTTTCGCCAGAGCAGAGAATCACCCTTCTGGCTACTCCTGCAACCCAGGATGTGATTGGCTTTTTGGGTTGCACTCGCACATTGCTGGGTCATGTCCACCTTCTTGTCCACCACTCCCCCCCAAGTCTGCTTGGGCACCCAGGGCTGCTCTTAATCAGTTCATTCTACAGCTTGTATTGGCCCTGGAAATTTTCCCAACCCAGGTGCAGGATTTTGAGCGTGGTCTTGTTGAACCTGATGAGCTTCATGTGGATCCACTGCTTGAGCTTAACCAGATCCTTCTGGATAGTATCCTGACCCTCAGGCATGTCAACCACACCACTCAGCTTGGCGTCATCTGCAAGTTTGCTGAGGATGCACTTGATTCATTTAGCTGTATGTCATTAGTGAAGATACTAAATAACACCGGTCCTGCTGTGAACTGCTGCGGGACACCACTTGTCACCAGTGTCCGCCTGGACACTGAGTTGTTGATTACTCTCTTCCGGGTGGGTCCATCCAACCAGCTTATCCACTGAACATTCCACCCATCAAATCCATATCTCTCCGATTTGGAGAGAAGGATGTTTTGGGGGATTGTGTCAAAAGCCTTATGGATGTCCAGATAGAGGAAATCCATAGCTCTTTCATTGTCCACTGATGCAATCACCCCATCATAGAAGGCCACTGGGCTGGTCAGGCAGGACTTGCCCATGGTGACACTGTGCTGGCTGTCCTGAATCAGCTCCTTGTCTCCATGTGTCTTAGCACAGCTTCTAGGAGCATCTGGTCCATGATCTTCTCAGGAACAGAGGTGAGACCGACAGGTCAGGAGTTCCCGGGATCTGCCTTTCTACCCTTTGTTAAGGTGGGTACAGTGTTTCTCATTTTCCAGTCACCTGATTTCCATGACTTTTCAGATATGATGGAGTGACTCGGTAACTATGTCAGCCAATTCTCTCAGAACTCTGGGATGTGTCTCAACAGGTCATATAGACTTAAGTACATTCAGGTTCCTCAGGTGGCCTCAAACCCGATCTTCTCTTTGCTCCCCCAGTCCATCCTCTGGAGAGGTGTGGGAAGAACAGTTGCCAGTGGAGACTGAGGCAAAATAGTTGTTGAGTACCTCAGCCATCTCATCTGTTGTTACCAGTTTGCCAGTTGTGTTCATTGATGGGAGTGCATTTTCTTTGACCTCCCATTTCTCTCTGACATACGTGTAGAAGCCCTTCTTCTTTGCATCCCTTGCCAAGTTCAGCTTCAGCTTCGCCTTGGCCTTCTGACCTCATCTCTGCAAAACTGGGCAGTGTCCTTGCACTCTTCCCAGAATACCTGTCCTTGCTTCTGCTGCATGTTCATCTTCTACTTGCCCTGTAGTTTGAGCTCAGCTGCTCTGAGTTTGATCTCAACCCAGCAATGCCAGTCCCATGCCTTCCTTTCCTTATTTCTTACAGCCAGGGATTGGTAGCTCTTGGGCTTTATGTAAAGTGTCCTTAAAGATCTGCCAGCTCTGTCCTGCTCCTATATCTCTTAGGACAGTTTCCCAGGGGTCCTATGGATTTAGCTCCTTGAACAGCCAGAAGTGTGCTATTCCAAAATTCAGGATCCTGAATGTACTCTTTGCCTGTTCCATGTCCCTCAGAGCTGCAAACACCACCGATGTGTGGCTCGTATGGCCCAGGCTTTCACCAATCTTGTCGTCACTGATTCTTTCACTTAGGTTGTTGATTAACTGGTCCAGTGTTGCATCCCCTCTGGTCAAGATTGTCTCTTATGTGTCTTAAGAAGCTATCCTCCATGTATTCCAGGAGTCTTCTCCTGAAATAGCTCGCTGTGCTACTTTTTCAGTTGATTTTAGGGGGGTTGAAGGCTTCCAGCAGGACAAGATGTGAGCAGGATGCCTCCTGTAGATGGAGCAACGCTTCCTCAATAGGCTTCCCTGGATCAACCACAAGGTTCACTTGATACCTTGTTTTGTTTCTTTTGCCAATACACTTTCAGCCTGCTCCTGGCTGTTCTTCAGGGACAGCTCTTTACACTCCATCCATGTCTTGTTGCAGAGGGCAACATTCAGCTACTCCTTCCTATCCTGTCCCTTCTTAACAGCCTGTAGCCACCCACAGCCACACTCCAGCTGTGGGTATTTTCCCTCCAAGTTTCAATAAGGGCAACTAAGTTGTAGCTTCCTAGCAGCACAGAAGCTTCCAACTCCTCTTGTATGTTGCCCATGCTGTGTGCATTTAAGGTGATCCAACTTGCTAAAAAGGTAAAGATGGTGTGGGTGTTCATTAATTAGTTGTGTGATCAATTTTTCCCCTTTTTTTGGGTGTCTGACAATAGTTACTCAGTAACAGGAAAGTCCTGTTCCTCTTATATCTGATGCTTCTGCCATTTATTCCCTTTTTTGAGTTAACAATAGGAGGAAATTGAATTTAATAGTTGAATTCAATATCCAGAAATAAAAGCAATTTTAAGTGGTAGGTAGGTTTTATTTATACAAATGAGCTATTTCTAGGCTCTTTTGTTGTCAGTGTTTTCACATTCTTTTCAGTTAGTGTTAATGTTTGTGTACTTCTCACATGATTGGACCATTGTTGTATTGAAAATGGATAATAATTTTACATATTAAAAAGAAAACCTTCAGGTTTTGCTGCATTGTTGGACAAGTGGGACCCTTCAGATTGCTCTGAAATGCATGAGGTACTGCAGAGAAGCTGTAGGTGGTATAATGTAGGTGTGTATATTAGGACCTGTATTATTCAAGTACTGAAGGACAGGATGCAGAGAAGACAAAACATTGTGGAGTTATGGTGATAAACCTGTATGGTTTCTGTCCAGTAGTTTTCAGAGTCTTCATACTGTGGTTTACAAGTCTGTCTGTTCTGTAGGTAGGGGATCCTTCAGGTTGAATCTCAGGTCTCCCGAGTTTGGTATCAGATGACACAGGAAAATACTTAACCTGAAGGCAGTTTACAGTGTAACTGTGAACAACCATACCTGACTAAATGCTTCAGCTCCCAGCAGGGTTAAAAGGTCATCTCCATAGCATGCTATGTTGGGCTTTGTTAAAATTGTGGCAAGGAGGGATCCATCCAAAAATGCAGGGCTGAAGTACCTGTGTGAAAACCCAACCTTTTCTATAGGTGGCTTTTCTTAGGACGAGGAGTATCTAAGAGTATTTCCCCAATATGGTTTGGGTTTTTACTGGATTAGCCAGTAGGGACAGGTGAAGTGGATTTCTTTTTATTGCCCAATACTGTTTTGCGGATTTTTTTTCTTTTAAACAGATGAGTTTTAGTAGAAGCATTGTTGTGTTTAATCTTCTAGCCATAGTTTACTGTGAAATGAATTTTTATTCGTATGTATAGTATTTATATATAATGTATATAATCTGTGGATCATGTGTCTGACTGCTACATGTAGTTGTCTTAATTTTCCAAACTTCAAGCATCCAGCTGAGAGAAGCTGTGCTCCAGAGATGAAAATGTTGCAGTTTATTTACCTTAATCTTTCTAAGATTCTCGCAAGTTGATCTTTGTGAAGGAAAGCAGAAATCAAAGTGAAATGTGAATAGTTGTACCTAATAATAATCTCTTGCTATTGTATTCTTGAAGAAGTTTTACTTTTAGAGGTGCTGGGGTAGAGGTAGATGAAGAATAGTTACTTGATGACACTACTGATCTTCTTATTTAAATGTCTTATACTCAAGACCAAACACATATAGAACTTTATTTCCAATATAAAGGTTAAATACGTCCTTGAGATGAGATTGACAAAACCAGTCTGGTCAGTTGTGTGAAGACCCATACTCTGATGTCGTGGTGTTTATTTTCTTTATCTTTGCAGTCATTTTTACATGCACTTGCTCCTTGCCTGGTTTATTTTATATAGTCTAGGAGTTCTGTTTCCTGATTAAATTGTGTGACCATGGGAGAAGATGAAGTATTAAAACTTCCATAGAACTTAAAAGCTGACCACATGCTTTCTGTCTTTATTAACACTATGTTGTGTATTTTGGTGAATGCAAAGATGAGTGAAACAAACTGGATCTATGGCTGCTGGTTAAAGAAGGAAACTTGAAAAAAATACCTTCATAGCTGGTTTTTTATCTTCCTGTTGTTAAACTTTATAAAGTTTAATAAGGATAAATAAGGGCAGCTGACTCGAGCAGAAACTCCTGTGACCTACTTCAGCCTGTATCAGGAATGGTGTGGCCAGCAGGAGCAGGGAGGTCATTCTGCCCCTGTACTGGGCACTGGTGAGGCTGCACCTCGGTGAGGCTGTGTCCAGTTCTGGGCCCCTCAATTTGGGAAGGACGTGGAGACGCTCGAGTGTGTCCAGAGGAGGCACCAAGGCTGGTGAGGGGCTTGGAACACAAGCCCTGTCAGGAATGACTGAGGGAGCTGGGTGTGTTTAGCCTGGAGAAAAGGAGACTCAGGGGTGACCTTATCACTCTCTACAACTCCCTGAAAGGTGGCTGTAGCCAGGTGGGGTTGGTCTCTTTCTCCAGGCAGCAGCTGACAGAATGAGAGGGCACAGTCTAAAGCTGCGCCAGGGGAAAATTAGGCTGGATGTTAGGAAAAAGTTTTTCACAGAAAGAGTAATAAAGTACTGGAATACTTTGCCTGGGGAGGTGATGGAGTCACCATCCCTGGATGTGTTTAAAAAAAGACTGGATGTGGCACTCGGTGCCGTGGTCTAGTTGGGGTGTTAGGGCACGGGTTGGACTCCATGATTTTGGAGGTCTCTTCCAACCTAGTGATTCTGTGATTCAGTTGTGAGAGTGCTGGTAAATGCATGTGGTCTGCTGGGTTTTGCCAGCAGAGACCAGGCTGGCCAGAACAAGGAGCCAGGGAACAAGACTGATGATCCATGATATCCATGACTGATGATCCATGTTAGCCTGTAGTACCTCAGGGTGACAGACATGTCTGGGCCCATCGGCTGGGTGGGTGAGTTGTACATTGCCTCCCAAGATTGGTAAAGGGTGGTTGCGGCGCGATTTATTGTACAGGAACCTGCTGACGAGCCTTCCAGCATATGAGTGGCAGTGCAACAATAGTTAATGTAATGTTCCTCCCCACCCCCAGTGCAGCCTTGAAATTCTAGTTAAAGGAAAACGGTGAAACATACTCCTAAGTGTCTCTGTTCTGCATTTCATGCCTGGTTTTGAAGGTCATTAAGGCAGTACTTTCTTAAAGGCAGCTGTCAGTATGGATGGTGTGCTGTTTAATCTTTCCCAGTTTTAAAATGCTTTTAAATTGTTTTATTGGTTCTTCTTTGTCTACTTGCATTTTTAGAGTGGATGTGAACTAAATATAAAATATTTATATAAACATAAAATAATCAAATATAAATATTTTTTGTAGGCGTTTTTGAGCTGATATCTTTCATCGAATACCAAGATTGGTAAGATCATGGAGATGTACGCCAGGGCTCAAGGCAATCGCATGAAATCAAGAATATCTGTTGAAAAGGTAATTACCTGTATTTAAAGAAAAAAGTATTTCAGAGCTTTTTGATCTAATAATGAAGCAAGTAAACTGGTTTATTTAGGTTTTTTGTGAGGGTTTTTTTTACTATGTTTTAATTTTGCTCGTTTGACATTTCAAGGAGGCAAAGAAATTGCTTTTGCTTTACATTTTGATATATTTAGTGTAATTGAACTGAGAGACAGCATAATTTAAGGAAAGGATGCTTTTGTCTTTCAAGTTGATGTGATAAAATTGTGATGTATTAATTTCCTAGATTTCACCTTGTTTATTAGAATATAGCTTTTATTTTAGAGCAGATTTTTTGAGTTTATATGTAATAAATTAAAATACAACTGTCTAGTCTTATTGAATTCTGTGAAGCCTGTGTTAGTGCTTACTTGAAGTATCTTTATCTTTAGCTCTTGGTGTCTTGTCTGGTTTATCTTTGTGTTTGCATGAACATTTAGGAAGTGCCTTGGTGAAAAAAGAAAATACATCTAGCACTTACAAAGAGTATTAGTGGGGATTTCTAATATTAAATTAAGTTTATTTATTTTTTTTAATTTTGTCACTTTAACTTGGAGAACATAAATACTGTTCCTAAAATTTTCTTGCAACTTCTATAAATACTTAATGAAATGAAAGTTGCAGTTTGTCCTGAAGGAACAAATTTATTTATCTAGTTGTATTTCTCTAGTAGTTTGAAATTGTGTTTCTTCTGTAGTTGAACACAGATGAGTAATTTTCTAGATCTTTTTTAGTTATTAATAACTTCCTTATTTGCAAGTTGCTGCAACTTTAAGAGGAGAAACTGAGCAAGGGAGCATCCTATCATGTGTAAATCGCATTATTTTATTTCATAAGCAGATTTTGTTGTTTTAAAGAAACCGTGTCTGTGTATATGTCCTGTTTGAAAGCAGAGGAAAGTGTTAGGAGACAGACAGGCAGGTAGTCATTTGTTCCAGGTCCTGACACGGAATGTTCACTGCCATATATTAAGCAATTCGTAATTATGGGTGATAATCTTTCACTTTTAAGATACATGGTATAAAACCTTGTTTTTGATTGGTTTATGAGAACTCTCCAGCTCAAATAGAGATCTTCAACTACAGTCAAGTGATTTTGCATCCTTAACCTGAGCATGAACTTACTTTTAAAGGACTTTTAAAATCTATCCTTTATTTGTTTTCTGTTTCAATTTACTAAACAAAACAAATACCACCCTCCCTGCCCCACCAGGTTTTTAGACCTGTGGGTTACAGAAGCATCTTTCTAATAATGACAATGACCAGCAATTCCTCACTGATTCTAGTAGTTGCTAAAAACCTTACCTCTGTGAACTGCTCCATTAGTTGCTCTAAGCATTTTGGACTGTGTGGTTCTAGAAATATTAATTCAACCCTTCTTGCAGAATTCTGCATTTTCCTGCAGCCAGACTCGGTTGTTTTGATCTGTGGTTGCCTTCTCTTGATGTTTACCTGTGAGGTGTCTGTTTAGATTTTGGTGTGGAACTTTCATTCTCATAGAGTCAGGCATTAGGGTGGTCAGAGCTGCACTGTACTTCATCTTCCGTTGATTTACAGAAGATTGCAGTCTGATTCCTGTCCTCTTCATAGTACTTTGTCACAGCTAACAGGAATTGTTGCAGTAGTAGGTCTTAAAAGTCAGTGCACAGTTATCGTATGCATATTTAAAGCCTTAGTTTCTATTTTTACAAAATTACCTCAGAATATTCAGTCTCTTTAAATCTTACAGCAGATGAAATCAGGAAGAGCTGCTTTGTTACTTAACAGCAGAGGAAGCATGACTGTCTAGTGCTGCACTTCATTTCTCTAGAGATGGTGGCATCTTACAGGTTGTTTGAAATATTAGAAAACAGCTGTTTTTTGAAACATTTCATGAGACAAAGTATCTCCTCCAATGTACTGTGATGGATTCATTGATAATGACTTCTCAGTTTGCTGGAATAATGTCAATCTTCGAATTGCTCAGTTGAGTTAGAGTTGTGACAAGGATTTCCACTGTTCATGTCTGAGCTCCTTGACAATATTTTTGGTTTTCCCCTGGCACAACTTAGTAAATTTGAAACCTGTTCTTGTGAATGAAATAGGATTTCTTGCAAGAATTTCTTTGAGGAAAGAATACCAAGTCCTAGAGGACTAGCAAGTAGAGATTTATAGATTGCTTGGGTGTTTTTTCCCATATGTTGAACTAGTACATTGGAAGTGTACTAGTTATAAAAAAAAACTATGTCCTTTTGTTGAAGATGACCTCTTGTCCTTACCTAAACTGAGCTGACAGTCTTGGGAACTTGCTAGTTTTCAGTTTTGAATGTAGTTGCATCTCCTAGTTCAGGATTGTGAGAAAACTTGCGTTGTTATCTGTTGAATAGGAGGGTTTCTCTGGAATTGGGTCCAGTCCTCTGCTGTCACAAGCACAATTTTGATAAGGATAAAAATATCAAAAAGTTACGGAGTATAGCTTTCCTGGTTTAGGGCAAATTTGGGAAGAAACCTCCGAATGGGGTCCCTCTAGAAAACAAATTCAAACAGCCCCTCCCCTAACTGGTTTGGGAAAAAAGATTTCCTTGGAGAAAAGTGAAAAAAATTGTTTGTTTAACAGGCAAAGCACTCCCCAGCACAACAAATGAACAAAACCTCTCCCTGCTCCGAAGAGATGATGAATTCAGAAAGTCTCTCCCGTGGGTCGCGGCTCGGCTCACTCAGTCCGTGCCAGTCCCTCCGGTGCTGGGAAATGCTGGGGCCAGGCCAGGCCCGGTGGGACACAGGTGTGAGCTCCTGGTGCTCCTCTGGGATTTCAGTCCAGAGCAGGATCGAACAGTCCCAAGAAAATGAAAAAAACCCACAGTCCAGAGAACTTCTCTGCTTCAGCCAGCCAAAAGCTAACAAAAAGCAAAGGAGAGCTCTCTCCTGCCGTCCGCACTGCAGACAACCCAGGCCGTGTATGAAGGAAAGCTGAAAACTCTTATCTTTATGGTTTGAAATCAACCACCTCAGACATTTCACTGCTTCTCCTGCTCCCCCCTTCACTCTCAGATCCAGTTTTAAAGGTGCAAAACTTATTTCTGAGCTAAACAGACGAATGGGGGTACACTTCAGCATCGACCCAGGACAATAGCCTCTCAGTTAATGAGGACTTTAAAAACATCTCCCCCCAAAGCTACTGCTGGTTTTGTCTTTTTGAACCACACTGCGGTAATAACTGAAGGAATTAATAATTAATTGCTAAATTAATAACTAATAACTAAATATTAATTAATTAATAATAACTAAAGGAATTAATAATTAGGAATTTCAGGCTGAAGCTACTGACAGCAAATTTATACCTGTTTGTTCATGGATATCCTTATTCTTCTGCTTAAATAATTTATTTTCTTTTGCTGATGTTCACTGTTCATATTTTTTTACAATTGGTGATCTGTCCTCTGTTATTCTTGGTTTTTGGAAACTGTGTAAACTAAGGTTTTAGTCTGCTTCTGTATGAAAGCCTCTGCATTCCAGTGATTATCCTTCATAGTCCTACTTTCTGTGCTTGTTATGAGTTAATCTTCTTTTTACATGTGGATAATACTGTATGTGCAATTATACAGGATGTCCTTCTCAATGACTCTGATGTCAGTTCTTTCACTGATGAAAGGATGCATGTTTACTATTTTCAGTGCAGTATCATATTGACCATTCATTCATTGCTATGCCATGATCAAGAAGTCAATTATGGTCTTTTATTTCCCAGTTTGTGAATTTGCAATTCAGTTTTAAAGCTTGCTTTTAGTTTTTAAGGACATAACTTTGTGTTTCTTATGGTTGTTTTTTAAAACGCTCGTGCTGAGCAAGTTCTTCCTGTATGATTTGCTATTCTTCTTAGCTGATGACACCTGCTTACTTCAAATTATCAACAGTTTTCATTTCGTATTTACTTTTTTCCTCATTAAATTTGTTAATCATGGTGATGATTGACATCAATCTCAAGATAAATTCTGAAGAAGTTGCTTATTGACCTGTATCAACTATTCTCAAAATCCCCCCTTTATTATCTCCAGCTAGGCAAATTCTTCATTTCCAAAACCAGGTCTTTTAGTTAATTCTGTCTTCATCTGGTTTTGTTAACTCTTCATATATTTAAGTGATATACAGAAGTCCAGATAGATGAGATTTTTTTCTTCTGTGTATGTAGTGTGTGTGGTAATTTCCATATTGTTATTATTTTCACATTCTGATTTTTTTTTATATTCATTAATATGATCTGAAAAGCGTATGTCACATCATTCCTCCTCATTTTAGCTATGGATATTTTATCTCTTCAATTGCATAGTGCCACCATGGGCTACCCGACCTTCATATAGTCTTGTATGCTGGTCCTTCTAGACCTTAGGGAGATTTTTCCAGTTGTTTTATCTTTCTTCTTCTCCCACTTCAACTTAATATTCTCCAAAATGTTGAATTGTTGAATTGTCCATCACCTCAGTAGTTCCTCATACCATGCTCTGGTTCTTAGTTACCCATTCTGCCTTTCAGATGTTAAACTAGGGAAAGGTACTTGTTTATAAATAAGGTGTGTGTAATAGTTTGTAGCTTTAGAAAAGCCAACTAGAGAATAACAATGATCCGTTCTCAAACTGAAGCACTGTTGGCTTAAAGAAAATTAGCAGGTCATGTCATACGATCTTTTTTTTCTTAATTACTATTTTGAATGTTGTGACTGATTAAATTATTGTAAAAGCTGAAAATGAGACATTTCAACATGCTTGTTTGGCTTCACAAATTACTTTTTTGCAAGATGAATGAAGGAATTACTGGGGAACAGTCTTTGAGCAGTAATTGGTATTGCAGCCTCCTGTAAATTTGGAAGATCCAGAGAATCAGAGAAAGGCACTGACAGCATTCTTTGGAAAGTACAAAGTGGGGGCAAATTGTAGCTAAGCATATGGGAGCTAGGGAATAGATAAAAGTGGAAATTAGGTGAATGCTTCATTAATTTATTTCAGATGACCCAATAACTGCCTAAAATACTTTAAGAAATAGTTCAGCTGTTGCTTTTCTATAAAAGTTACTGTTTTGACTTCTTTAGAATCACTTGACCTTGGCTGTCAATGTGGCAGTCCGAGCCTTGTTGGCTAGCATTCTGAAATGTATTTTGGCAATTTCAGAGATCCTGAAGTTCAGTTTTGCTTTTGTCTGTTCATTCTATAAGTGCTTTCCTAATTTTGTGTTGCCATGAGCACAACCACGGTGACACTGGCTCTGCTCTAAGAATTTGGCTTTCAACATAGTAGTATTTGATATTGCTTTTTATACAGGGAAAAAATAAAATCTTTCTTGAGGTTTAACTGTAATATGTAAGATCACTTTTTATT
>WAAG01050061.1:86057-115212 GCA_013390105.1 Tichodroma muraria | reverse complement strand
GAAGGGACCCACAAGGATCATGCAAGTCCATTAGGGTAGAAGGACCGTGAAAAGGAGCAAGAAACCATTGGCCAAAAGGGAATTTTCACCACAAGGTTTGGCCATTCAGAGCCAGGATGTTTAATAACAAGCAATATTTATTAATAATAAAAATAAATAAAAATGCAGGGAGTCTCCTCAGGATCCTCACCTCTTGATGTTAATTGGGAAGAGCCGCTGCACTTCCAGGCTGGCCCGGCTGATGGTGGCTGCAAAGGATTTGCCTTGGCAGTAGCTGAAGAACAACATCTGCAGCACGTGGGAGTAATAGACTGACACTCCCCCTCCTGCCACCTGGCCATTGCTGTCCTGGGGGATCCAGAGAAATGCCAACATTTAACATAAACACAAGTATCCCCAAACACTCTGCCAGGCTTTTAAATTTACGATGGAATTATTCCCAAAGCCGCCCCTCCTCCCCAGCAGTGAGAGAACAGAGCCCTAAATGACAATTTTCTAAGCTGAACTCCTGGGTGAACTCATCCATCAGACACTTCAAAGGCTCTGGGAGGGGATGCTGAGCCTGCACACCCGGAGGCTGCAGGTAACACCCTGAGCTCCCGCAGCTGTGAGCCTCAGTGCTGAGTGACAGTGTCACACGGAGCATTCCTGTATGCCCAGCTCATAAAAGACCTTCCTGAGGGCCTCCTTCCCATCTATTCCTGTTTTGAAGCAGGCTGGGGTAAAAACACTGGAGAGATTTTAAAGGTCACCCTCAAGACTAGAAACAAAGGCTGACTGCAGCTCTCCAGCCCCAGCCATGGTGATTTATCCCTTCTGCTTCTGCACCTTTGGAGTGCCTTGCTCTGAGAACAGCACTGCTCTGAAGCCATCTCCCTGCTGAGAAATCCTGCTGGGCATGACTTCAGAGCCAGCCATGGAAAACATGCTCCATTTTCTAGATGAAAGGATCAAGGGGTTTAATTTTCACCCCCACCTCCTTCTACTGTAAGGATATTTCTCTCTTTAGAGGAATGAGAAAGCTCCTTGATCTAGATCAGGGGGCTTAAAAGGAGAAGGAAAAAAAAGAAGGAAACTTTTGCCTTCAAATGGAAGAAGCAAAAAAGAAGAGAAAGGAAAGTCACCAGCACCTTCAGGTCCTCATGGTTGACTTCAAGCACGTTGGTGACATAGAAGGGCCCGTGCTGGGCACTGCTGGCCTCCTCCATGAGCTGTGTGTAGATGTAGCCAGCAGAGGACATGATGACAATGATGTTCTTCCCCTCCTCGTTGAACAGGAAAGTGACATCCCTGATTTTGGAACTTGGCAGCAGGAAGTAGAAAGTTGGACTCAAGGCATCTACTGAGAGGTCATAAATCTGTGGGAAGAACCGAGGAAATACTTAACTGCAATGATTATCAAGGCAGTAATTAACTGCTACGATACAAAACAGTGCAAATGAACAAGAGCTGAGATGAGGGAATCCCTATGAGATGTTCCAGTTGGGGGCTTTTCTTCTCTTTGAGTTCTTTGGGTTTGCTTTTCCTTGCAAGAACAACCCAAACATCCAAATATGCATTTCCAATTTATTTCTAAGTCTATTATCACATTCTCCCACATGCAGCTCCCTGAGGATTCAGACTCTGATGTCTGACAGAAGCTGTATCATCAATAGCTCGTGGCCAGACATACCTTCACAAAGTCTGCAGTGACAATGGCCAGCTCTGTTTGAGATCCTGGCAGCCACACAGCTTTGATGATGAAATTCCCAGTGGCCAGTTGGGGATGAAGCACCAAATGATCAGAGACTGATCCAGAGCTGCTGAATGTTAACACATGGCAATCCTGGAGTAATGAAGAAAATTAGTTAAATATTAAAACAAAGTGTTCATAAATATCTGAAGCCAAGAATGGAGTTAAAAGTCAGCATTTCTCTTATGGCAAATAATGATTCAGAGAATCTAAATCTCAATTTCCTGCATTGAAGATAAATGACATGAAGGTTTGAAAAGAAAAAAACTAAAGAGAGTGCAGCTTTTTCTCAGCTAAATAAAACATCTGTAGATTCTGCACTGGGAAAGCTGAATCTAAATTTGGGAGAATACAAAAAAGGAGTCCTTGCCAAAGAACACTAATTGTTACAGACTAGTTTTAACACATTAAATTTGACATGACTAAACCTTGGCTCTTGTTTTAAAACAAAATCAGCCTAAATACACCAAGAAATACTATTTCAAGGCACTGTCTCATTAATTATACTGTACATACTGCTTCCTTTACCTCATCTATCTAGTAGGAAAGTGAACCAGGAGCTGAAATAGTGACAGAACTTTGGAGGCAGCTCTGTGCTAACTCCTCAGAGGAAACAAAGACAGCTGGCTTTGAGCTGATGTTTGCAGCTCCCTGGAAAAGGGTTTGGCAGGCACTTACCTTCAGCCCACACACAGCCAGGTAGTCCTCCTTGCAGGGATTCCCAGTCAGGCTCAGCACCGTGAACGGGACGGGCGCGGATGCCAGGCGGGTGAGGGTCAGTTTTCTTTTGCTGGAGTCGGCTTGTTTCAGCAGGGCTGAGAGCTGGAGCACTGTGATCTGCACCACAGAATGAACTCAGTTACCTGACACTCTAACTCAGGGCAGTCGGGCGTTTCTGTTCCAGATCCCACACTTACGGAATCTGAACCACAGAATCATCAAGGCTGGATGGGATCCATGAGATCACTGAGTCCAGCCATCATCCCAGCACCGCCAAAATCATCCCTAAACCATGTCCCCAAGTGCCATTTTCAGACACCAGAATTGGTGACTTGACCACCTCTCTGGGCAACTTATTTCAATGCCTGACCACTCCTGGAGACAAATTTTTGTTTGTAGTAACTAATTTGAACCTCTCTTGACGCACCTTAAGGCCATTTCCTCTTGTCCTTTCACTGTCATGGACCCCCCGCTGACTCCAACCTCCTCTCAGGTGGTTGCAGTGAGGTGGGTGAGGGAAGGGAATTGTTCTCACTGTTCCTGCTGCAGGAACTCTTTTCCCTGAAGAGCTTTTCCTAAGACAGGTTCCCCTAAGCTACACAACACTTCACACCACATCTCAGGATGGGCAGAAGAAACCACAGTCCAGCCTGTTCCTCAGCACTGCTCCATTCCCCTAGGAACCCATTTCCCCTGGGAACCCAGTGCATCCAGCACAGCTCCCCTTCCCTCAGGAAACCAGTGCTTCCAGAGCAGTTCCACTTCCCTGGGAACCCAGCGCTTCCACAGCTGTTCCATTTCCCTGGGAAACCAGGGGATCCAGCACTGATCCATTTCTCTCAAGAACTTAGCAGTTACAGCACTGTCTCATTCCTCTTAGGAACCCAGTGGATCCAGCACTGTTCCATTTCTCTTAGGAACCCACTGAATCCAGCACTGTTCCATTTCCCTCACGAACCTAGCAGCTCCAGCACTGCTCCCCTTCCCTCAGGAGCCCCAGCAGCTCCAGCACTGCTCCATTTCCCTCAGGAGCCCAGCAGCTCCAGCACTGCTCCATTTCCCTCAGGAGCCCAGCAGCTCCAGCACTGCTCCCCTTCCCTCAGGAGCCCCAGCAGCTCCAGCACTGCTCCATTTCCCTCAGGAGCTCAGCAGCTCCAGCACTGCTCCCCTTCCCTCAGGAGCCCAGCAGCTCCAGCACTGCTCCCCTTCCCTCAGGAGCCCAGCAGCTCCAGCACTGCTCCATTTCCCTCAGGAGCCCAGCAGCTCCAGCACTGCTCCATTTCCCTCAGGAGCCCAGCAGCTCCAGCACTGCTCCATTTCCCTCAGGAGCCCAGCAGCTCCAGCACTGTTCCATTTCCCTCAGGAGCCCAGCAGCTCCAGCACTGCTCCATTTCCCTCAGGAGCTCAGCAGCTCCAGTGCAGCTCCCCTTCCTCAGGAGCCCAGCAGCTCCAGCACTGCTCCCCTTCCCTCAGGAGCCCAGCAGCTCCAGCACTGCTCCATTTTCCTCAGGAGCCCAGCAGCTCCAGCACTGCTCCATTTCCCTCAGGAGCTCAGCAGCCCCAGCACTGCTCCATTTCCCTCAGGAGCTCAGCAGCTCCAGTGCAGCTCCCCTTCCTCAGGAGCCCAGCAGCTCCAGCACTGCTCCCCTTCCCTCAGGAGCCCCAGCACTGCTCCCCTTCCCTCGGGAGCCCCAGGCTCCGCGCAGGGGGCTCACCTTGCCCTTCTCGTGGCTGACAGCCAGGTGCTGGCGGCGGCCGTGGGGCGAGGACAGCACGCACATGGCCACGCGCCGCAGCACGTGCGCGCTGATCAGCTGCCGGATGGTCTGGCCCTGGTCCCCGCTGTAGTTCATGCGCACGTTCTCGAAGGCGCCTTCCTGAGAGCCGAGGGTCGGGACCTGAGCCAGGGAAAGCATCCAAAGGGTGTCACTGGAATGTCTCTCCTGAAAAGCCGCTCCCCCCGTCCACACTGCGCTAATTCCTTTTGCTCCGTACCATCAGCTGATCCGTCATTTCTACTGATTTGTCCAAAGTGTGGAGCTCGCTGAGAGCCTGCTGGGCACGGCTGCTGCTCCCCATGGCTGAAGCTTGCTGGAAGTTGACCTGGATGGCATCCATCAGGAAATTCAGCATCTCCAACACCAAAGGTGCAAAGGAGAAGTTGGCCTGGAAGAAACAAATGCGGCAAATGAGGAACGAGATGCTCCTGATGGGAGCTGCACATCAACTGCTTTTAAAGCCCGACGCCTCTTTGTGACCCTCTCATCTCCGCTTATAACCAAGATCCTCATCAAAACCCATCTCTGTTTAGCAGCTGACAGTTATACCTGGGACTGCAGCTCCTCTCGACAGCCCTCCACGTTTCTGCACAGGCTGCTCTTTTTGGGCTTTTCCTCGTCAGGGCCCTTGCCCTCGCTGATGGTGACCTTGGCCTTTTCAGCCGGGGACGTGCTCGCATGGCGGATGACGCTCTCGGGCACGCGGGGCTCGCTCTGGAAGGCTGATTCCTTCATGGTAGAGCTCATCCCACTGCTGGGAGTTCTCTTTACCAATGCCTGGCAACGAGAGAGCAATGCTAAACTCCCAAACCAGGCTCAACCTGGCTACAGAGGAAGGGAACACAGATTGTAAGAGCAGCAATTAGAGCACAGTTCTAAAGAAATAACATCCTGCATGTGACTCTCCACCCAAGGATTAAAAACTTACAATATCTATGATACAATTATTTCATTTGTTGCTAGTGGAAAACATGGGAAAAGGTGTTCTTTGCTGTGCAGCAAATTCTGTAAAGGTAGGTGGAATTCCAGGAGTCACTAGGACATAGATTTACCAATGCTCTTATTTGGTGCAAAAAAATTAATTTCCAGGCAAGCTGTAAATTCTGAGGGCTCATTATAAAGTCAAAGCCTACAAGTCTTAGCACTCCTGCATACTCAAATCCTGACATAACTTACTGCAGAACAGAAAATTGCGAACAATTTGAAAATCTGAAGACATAAAGAATTTACCAGGCAGCTGCCATCCTCCTTGGCTCCACAGTCACAGAAGAAGGATCCGTACTTGGCGTAAGAAATCTCATGGTCCTTGTGACAAACTTTAGCACAAACTGTGCAAACACCAACCCCATCAACCATCTTGCAAGTGTGACAGTGGTACCTGCCCAAAATAAGCCAGGTGAGTTTTGAGAGGCAGTGCCTTGTGGCTCACAAACTACACTGGTTTCCCTCCCAACAGGCAGAAATACCAGTCTGAAACTCTGAACACAAGCTTGAGATTCTTACCAGTGCTGATTCATGAATTCTTTCTGCGTGATGGTGAAGGTACAGAGTTTATTACAGAGAGAATCTTCATCCTACCCAGAAGAAAATTGTTTTAGGAAGGTGTCATAACTGCAGCTACAGTGAAGCACATGTACAGAATAAATTCCCCAGACACCAAATGTACGTTTTAAGAATAGCAAATTTTAGCACCACTGAGCTAGAAGGCAGCTGGTATCAAACCCCATGGAGAGAGGAGATGGTGACACATTGTAGTAACATGAAATGGTTAACAAGAAAAAGAAACAGTAACTAAAATATTGACACAAAAAAATAAAGAACACATTCTAACAGCTTTTTTTCACCACCCAACAGCACTTAAAGTATTAATCTAAGCTGCTTGCTGCTACAAAACCTAGTAATTGTCAACCAACCAGTAGGAACAAACCCATCTTGTTTCATTTCTTCCTTTTTTAATTAAAATAAATAAATATTTAACTTTTGTTGACATCACAAAGTCAGCACATCTAGGCAGGAATGACAGATCCTCTCTTCCAGACCTGATAATTCATTAATTAACGTATTAATTATTATTTAATTAATTCATTAACTAATTCATCAATTAAATAAAATTATTTGATTATTTATTTTTTAATTTAATTTAAGTTTAATTAAAAAAATTACTTTATTATTTATTTCTACTATTTAATTATTTAGTTTAATTTTTAAATTTGACTTTTAAATTTCAAATTCAATCAAATAAATTATTTAAGCATTAACGAAATCAAATTAATCAATCAAATCATTAATAAATACACGCTATCAATTAAACCCTTCACTCAAGTCTCTCATCACTCAACCCTTCACTCAAGTCTCTCATCACTCAACCCTTCACTCAAGTCTCTCACCTCTCATTCACTCAAGTCTCTCATCAATGAGATCACAAGATCTCATTAAGCTGAGTGATCTGGGAGGCTCAAAATAAACCCTCCTGGCCCTTTGGAGCGTTCCCTGTGCCCGCTGCCTACCGAGTCCTCGGCCTGGGAGTCCTCCTCCTCCACGGCCAGCTCCTCCACCCAGTCGGAGTCCACCTCGATGGCGCGCTCCTCGCCGTCCACGGACAGGTGGCTGGGGCCCTGCCCGCTGCTCTGGCTCAGGGCGTTGGTGACATCGGCCAGGTAGGACACGATGTGGCACGTGCACTCCAGGATTGTCACGTGCTGGGGAGCAGAAGGGAGGGAAAATCAGAGGCAACGTTCGCGGCCCACAGCAGCGCTACGGGGCAGGAACACGGGAGAGTCACGCCCTGGCCAGATCGGTTTAAAATTCCCAGCATGCAACCAAATCAGGAGAGCTGAACCCGTGCCTGGCACTCGTTCCTGCAAGTGCAGCACCAGCACAAGTCTTACCTTCCCTTGCATGACGTTGGCATTCATTTTTTCTACCACGTTCTTTTGAGACAGGTATTTCTTGCTGCAACACAGAACACTGGGAATTACTATAGAATGGTTTAGGATGGAAGGGATCCCAAAGCCCATCTCATCCCATCCCCTGCCATGGGCAGGGACACCTTCCACTATCCTAGGTTGGACCAAGCCTGTCCAACCAGGCCTGGAACACTTCCAGGGATGGGGAGTCCAGAACCCCTCACTCCAGCTGACAGCCTTTGGGAGTATAAACTCAGTCCTGACCAACAGCTTCAAGCATTCATTTTGATTTAGATTAACAATAGGGAATGCATAAATGCAGTAATCAAACCATCAAGAGTAAAGAAAAAAACCATGATTGCTTGGAACAGATGGACACAGATCAGCCTCCCTCAGACACTTTATACCCCAAACAACAAACAATAAACTAAGAGAGAAGGGTATACCTGTAAACACAAATTCCTGTCTCCAAAACACCAGAAGAGAAATAAAAAAAGCCCACGAATGAAGCATCAGCAGCACAGAGTTCACTCTTACCATCTGCCCAGCCAGTCCACAGCAGCACCATGAAGCTGGAGGTGTCCTGCCCCTTGTCCTGCGCTGGCCAAAGTTGCCATGACGACCATCAGCTCGGGAAAGCCCGTGCCATCCCCATTGGCCAACATCTCCGTTGCCATTGGTATCAGAGTGCTGAGCAGAACAGCGCACACGCCTTCCCCCACTTGGCTGAGCAAAAAAGAGGAGAGTTTCACACAGGTACCACAGAGAACCAGCAGCAACTCACACGAGATTGTTCTAGAGAACGGGAGGAACACAGAGCACACACGAGACAGGACCAAGGCTGTGCTTTACCTGTTCTCCCGAACAATGTAAGTGGTCAGGAGCTGCAGCAGCTGCCTGTTCTCCTGCACCACGTCCAGCTGGTCCGAGTCCTTGGGTGGGGACATGGTCATCCTGGTCAGCCAGGCCTGCAGCCTCACGGGCTCCACGCAGGCCAGCTGGGCCAAGGAGCCACACAGGCGCAGCAGGCTGGGGTTGGGGCTCTTCTCAGCTGGGGGGAAAGTTACTCTCAGTGACTGATGCTCCAAGGAACACGTGTGAAAATGGCTTTCCTTGAAAGCGTGAAGCTGTGACCCCACTCCCTCCCACAGCTTTTCCTCCAAGCACCTTCCAATCTCAGACAATACAAGAACAGCGTGAAGTAGAAAAGGCAGGATGGAGGAGATCCCACTGGCACTTACTCAGCTGGAAGAGCTTGGTGAAGAATTTCAGCACCCTGTTACAGAACTTGGCCGAGAGGTTCTCGTTGGCTGTCGCCATCATGATCTGCACCAGTTCTCCACTGTACAGAGGGGAAAATTAAATCAGCTTTGTAAAGAGATGCCCCATTCCCCTTTTCCACTGGTTCCGCTTCTCTCTGCCCTCACATTTCAGACTGGGAGGAGTTTGTGCTAACACTGCTCTGCAGCCAAACCACAGAAACTGCTTTCAGCCAAACAGCAAACCCAGCTCAGACCAAAACTCATAAATAGGCTCCTCAGCAGCATTTCAGTGTTCTCTAACTGGCTCCAAAACAGAAGTCAGGATTTTCTTGCCTATCTTTCCATTCCATACTAACAATGTACAGCCACCAGGATGCTTTCATTCTGAACTGTTCAACGGGTAGAGAGAAAAACCAGGCAATTGTCAGCTTTCTGATGGAGAAAGCCTTTCCTCTTGTTCACCTCATACTCAGAACACTATGGTTGTGCTAGGCTGTTTCTGTCACAGCTGTTCAAGCTGTTCTAGGCTGCTGCCAGCAGAATTTGTCTTTATGATTCTAAGTCAGGCCAAGGCCCCTCCCCCACCCTTAAAACTGTCAACTCACGGCTCCACAGAAGCATTGAGGGAATTTGGGATTTTGCAACTTGGTCTGTAAGTGCCTTATGGAGCAGAATCTCTTAGAAACCTGCTCTGACAGAACAATCATCCTGCAAGATTCCCCACTGATTATCCCTGTGAGGCCTCACCGAGTATTTGATTTGGACAAAGATCCAGGGCCTCTCCCCACTCTCCTGCACTGCCTGAAGGATATCCTGGCTTTACAGAGTCTGTACTTCCCTGCACAATGGCATTAACATCACCTTGGTGTCTACAGGGACAAGCTAACAGAAAAAGGACAAGAAATGAAGTCCTTGGACTACAACTTCCATGGTGACTTCACCTTTCTGAAAAGAATTCCTCCATAGCTTTTCTGGCCTGGCTGCTCTCCAGCTGTTTCTCCAGATGCTGCAAACATTCCTCCAAGATGGACTCATCCAGGCCACTGAGGATTAAAAGGGGAATAGATAAGGATCAAATACGTGAGGACCAAATAAGAACATCTAGAAACAATTTCAACAATCACAACAGTTCTGAGAGGCCAGAAATTATCTATTTGCCATTACAATTCCAGTAAATTTCCCACCAATTGAAAGGAATTCAATTCTCTTCCAAGAGACAGGAGAATAACAATTGATGAACAACTTCACACGAACACCAACAAATCCACCAAGTTAGAACAAAGGGACACATGATGCTGTAAGGCAAGTCCCAGTCAGAAACCTAAAATAATCCAGACCTTCCAGACACCTCACACGCAAACTCCTACAAAGAGCTGCTCTTTTTATATTTTAAGTCTCTTCTACTGTTACTCCTCCCCATTCTCTCTTGCTCTCACCGCCACGTCACAATTCTGGTAATGTGAATGATATATCCCATACTTGTAGCATACAAGTACAGAAGCTTTCAACAGATAAAAATAAGGTGATTTTTTTCTGTTCCAGAACCAACCCTGCTGTAGCCAATCTTTGCACACAGCTTCGTTACCTGTTTGGGTCAGAGTGATGGGCCAGTATGTTATAGCACCCCGTGATCAACTTCTCATAAACACGTGCCAGGAACTCATCGGACTCTGCCGGGCCCAAGATCCTTTCCAGGGAGTTGCTGCTGATTTCTGCCACACTCTCCGTGCTGGTCTCCAGAAGGAGGGGCAGCAGGGAATGGATCACCTGGGGTGGGTTCAGATCATCTGACCAGCTTGAAAAGAAAAGGACACAAGTTAATTCTGCGCACGATGTATCACAGATCATCGCTGCTGGAAACCAGAATTCACATTAAGTGAGGCACAACTCTGGATGGAAGTCAGTGATGAAACCCTTCTTGGAAAGGTGGGATCAAAACACTGGCCCAGCCATTTTCCTCCTCAGAAAAACAGTAACCCTATGGAAAATTCTACACGTTACTTTTGCATATATACAGTTACAACATCTGCCTAGATAACCCCACTATCACATATATGTGATATCACATATCATGGCTTTGGGGCTTGTTTGCAGTGTCGACAGCTACTTTTTGGTTTCAGAGTATTTTTGACCAAGTCCCTGGAAAAAAAAAAATGGCATTTCACTTTTCCTTACACATTAAAAACTTCACATAAGTGAATGATAACAAAACTCAAATGAATTAGTCAGATCCATGTTGTGTCAGTTTATATCACCATTTCTTCAAGTCTGTATTTGATAAAAAGGTTTCCCTCAGGGAGCTTGACTTCAAGAGATATCACAGGAAGACACAAAGACTGTCTGTCATTCATTTGGTACTTGGAACTGTGAACTAGAAGGTTTAGGTCAGTAAGTGCTGCACAGACGCAGCCTGAGGTCAGCCCTGCAGGACACAGACCAAAGCACCCAGCAGTGCACGGAACACACAGTGTAACACAGGCCTGACTTACACGATGAGATCCCCGGTGAGCCTGACCAGGGACAGCAGCGTGTGCTTGAGGGAGGCTGCCAGGGGCAGGCTCTGGCTGCAGAGGGTGCCCAGGTGGGCGGCCTGCACGGCGCTGATGTAGCTTTCCGCAGGGATGGTGTCGTTGGCGAAGGCGTTGCGCTGGGGAGGGACACGCACACGTCAGAGCCCTGGATCTGGGACAGAGCCACACGCTGCCCCCGTTCCCAGCAATTCCTGCAGCTGCACTCACACCAGATCCGGCCCCGAGGCCAGACTCACCCATGAGCCGATGTTGGGGAACTCGTTGGTGTGGATGTTGTTCCAGGATTCACACAGGGTCTGCACAGCTGACGGCAAGTTCTGGACAAGGGTTGGACCTGCAGTTACACAGAACAGTCAGGCACTGAATAAATTCATAGGTCTACAAGTCAAAATCATCCCTAAGTATTCGAGAGCATCCTAGCTTCTTTCACTTCATTAAAACTGCAGAAAACATGGCACAAATACTAATTCACAGAAGTCTTCAGCACACCAACATTTCATAGCTCCCCTTGTTATCCCATGCCACAAGCTCCAATACGGTTATGAAAACATTTCAGTAGTCCAAGGGAGCCCACAAGATAATGATACTCCCAAGGTTTACCCAACTCAATTTCAGTTGGTAGGACACTGAAGAGACTTTGCAGCGTGCTGCTGGCAGTCTGAACAGCGGCGGAGATCACTTTGAAACTGGGTACTGGAAGCGCTGGGGAAAGATTCACGTACGGGGGAGGCACCCAGAACCCCAGCAGTGCCCCGGCCCTCACCCAGAGCGTTGGACTTGCAGCGGCCGGACCCCACGGCCAGGACAGCGGCGTAGCCCCGCAGCTTCTCCTCGGAGGGCTTGCTGTCCGAGGAACCCTCCTCCGAGAGGCTCCGCAGCAAGTAGGACCTGCAGGCAGGATGGAGGGGATGCACCTCAGGAATCGGCTCTGCGGTTCAGAACTAAGTGTGTCCGTGGAGTGACAGGTAAAACACAAATTCTGAAGTTCTGCCCCACGCTTCACCTCACACCACTAAGGGAGTTCTGGGCTTTTATCCTCTCTAAGCTACTTACCAGGAGAAGTGCCCAAAAAGAAAAAGGTGATTTGCTTTTGCTTTCTTCTACACAGGTTCTAACGCGAGTTTAGAAGAATTTAGATTTTTAATGTAAGAATTAACCCCCCCTCTATTTCTTGATGGTCTGACAGCCTCAGTATTATCCCGGAGAAATAACCTTAAGTAGCACTGTCCTAGAGGGTGGTTTTATCTTTGGAGGAAAAGCTGGTTTTTCAAACTTGCAAGGAAGCCTTGGAAGATCAGACAAGAAGGCTACTCAGAAACAACGAAGTCCCATGCATGGCTGGAGAAGTTACTCATTATTCTTCTTCTAAAGCAATGGACCCCCTACAGGACATAAAGTAATTACTCTGGACTATAAAACTCCCAGGCACTTCTAAGGAAAAAACCCACAAAATACAGAGAAAGCCCAAAGCACAGCAGGAAATTGTATTCCTGCTGGAAATCCCAAGGACTGTACCTGGTAAAAGTAGCATAAGTGTCAATGAGCTGCAGTGTAGCAGGGAGGAGGTTCTTGGTTATCTCTGAGGACTTGTGGGGATCAGTTTCTGCAGCTAACTTGGAAAAGTGCTCATCTAGAGAAACCTGGATCTTGGAGATTGCAGCATCAAGGGTGTAAATGGATTGTAAACTGGGGACTTCGTGCAGCTGAAGAATGGTTGTGCAGTCAACAGCACAGAAAGAAGAGATCTGAAAATACACGGAGATGGAAGAAGAGGGAACAGTAAGCGCAGGTCATCCCACAGGAGCAGAAGTTTGTACGTCCAGCTGCACCCCCACACCTCACCTGTCGAGCAAAGTATTCCTCTGCTATTTCCACGTCGTACTTCACTGAGATGCACTTGCTGGAGGTCAGTTCGATGAGAGGAGCAGCATGTTCAGCCTTCATGCCCTGCTTGATAAGGTGATCCTACAAACGCCAAAACCCAGATCCGTCACACCTGAACAGTGCTCTGGAATTACCCAGTTTAGAAAAGATAGGCACGAGTTCCCCCCAAACAAATCCCACGTGCAGTCGGCACGGAGGGACCGACACTCACTGTCACCACCCCCACGGAGCTGAGGCTGTACCTTGATCCACACGACGTAGGACGGGATCTGCAGGCGGGAAGACCAGCGCAGGGTGTGCAGGAGGTCACAGTCACTCATCTCCGGGGTGTTCATGGCCAAATGGTGCATGTAGCTTTTGGAGGGAGGCAAAATCCCCAGGATCCGCCACAGGATCAGGAAGTAGTACTGAAGGGCACAGGCTTCCTAAACAGAGGAACAGTTGGAAAAGTTAGTACAGCAAGACTGAAGTTTCCATCATTACAGCTACTGAAATGTCTCCTAAGGGACTGCACACTCCTGCAGATGTGCTAAATCAGATGAACACATTCTGGACTGAGTTTCTGTCATATTAAACAATAAAATATGCAACACAGGAGTGAGAAAAGAAAAAGGAAGAATTATACAATTTTCTCCTGTTTAATCGTGTTCTAGCCACACCTCCTGGAATTACCATGGACTTACAGCCAGTCTGAAGAACATTATGAATTAAAAACTCAAGAGATGTGCAGCTACCATGAACACTATGTTTTAGTGTTATTTAGTTATTTAGTGTTTAATTTAGTTATTTTTAAATAACATTCTAGTTATTAGATTTTTAAGTTCCTTGTTACTCTAAGCACAGTCCAAAATACTTTGATTAAATACTTTGCTTGAAAATACTAAGTTTGAAAACTTGTTATACCCCAACACAGGCAGCAAGACAGTCTTACCAGTGCAGTGACATTTTTGTTCTCCCTCCTCCTGAGCGTATCAAACTGGGAGCCAGCAGCCAGTAACGAGGTGAGGGCTGTGTAGAGCTCGTCGTACTTTGTAGCCCTGGAGAAAAGGACCTCACAAACCTGCAGGAGATGACAAATCAGGACCCTTGCTTTGCAAAGCTCTTTAAGCATTCAGAATACCCACAGCCCAAAACCTTGCAAAATAAACTTCAGGGAGAGGTTCTGTTGGGACTAAGGATCAATGAACTGGGGATAAGGAGCAGGCAGGAGAGAGAGCCCATAACGCTGATGGTAACAAATTTAGTGAGGAAACAAAATCCAGGGAGAACCTGGAGCTAAGTGATGAGAAAACAACTCTAATGCCAGGTGTCTTTGTCTGAATCCCAAACATTCTGCAAGTCCTGCAACAGATCTTCACAGACTTTGCACAGTCACTGCCCTGACATCCAACTAGGGGTAAGAAGGAATCCCATGTTATCATATCTGGCCACTCTTCTTTTTGCACTTAGTGAAAGATTCCTGGTTCCTCTTTTTAATCAAGCCTTTCCTTCTTGTCTGTTTTCCCTGGCACTTGGCAAACCCCCACGTCCCTGCAGGAAGCCTCTGCCAGCAGTGCCATACCGTGCTGTCCAGGCGGTTCAGATCATCCTCAGAAGCTTCTGGAGACAGAATGCAGTAGAACCTGGGCTGTGGAGCAGAGTCTGGAATGTGAGAACAGAAAATAACCTTCAAAGTGGCAGTTTAAACAGGCTCCTCTATCTCTCTCTCCTCTATCCCCACAACCTTCTGCATTGTATGACCACTACCACATTCCAAGCCAGCTCCATGACACATTATAGGTGCTCTAACCTGTGGTATAGGCAGCCAAAGCTTTCCTACTCCTACAATCCTGGCAAAATAAACACATACCTATTTTTAATTACTTGTTGCACACTCCTAGAAGAGAACAACTTTGAATTTTGTTTAATAAAACAATCCTTCCATTATTAGATGTATTTTTACCTATTGGAACTGGCTATTAAAAGCAGGAAAAGCTGCCCACACCAAGGCACAAAAAAGGCTCTCATTTATTTATAAAAGCAAATCTTGGAATAAAAAATTCCTTACATTTTCTTTCTTACCTGATGAACAGTGTTTGGTCCAGTTTTCTTCCACTTCCTTAAAGCCATGATAAAGTGGGACAGACGTTCGTCTGCTGCTGTCCTGGGATCCACTCACCCAGCCAATGGGTGGAGTCAGCAAATTATATTGTACCTGAATTAAAAAAAAAAAAAGAACAAAAACCCACCCATGGTATCCTTGTCACTGAGGGGTAGGGGAAAATACCACCCCACAGAGAAAGAAATACAAAACAGAAACAGTCCTAATCAAAACACAATATTCCACTCCTCTGGGGGAAGCCCTGGGCCCTCCCTGATAGTTTTTATTCTGGATTGAGCAGTTTAAATCCATGGTCAAGCTTCCCACGATTGGAAAAGCCAGGCACAAAGCACCACCTCATCCATTAATGAGGACAGTGCCAAAAAACTCCACGGAAAACCAAAAAGTTTTAGTGTTTAGTGAAACACTAAAGCAAGGAAGTACAAAAGGTATTTGTGAAATAAACAGACAAACACTCAAGATTTTAAAGATATGGTGGGACAATCATCCTGTCTTTACTAGGATTTATTAAGCCACCAGTCACACCAGGAATTTACTCTCCAACTGAACCTGCTGCTAGGAACCAGCCACAATAATTAATCAGTCCTTGGAACTCCATAGTTTGGTAACAACATCAAAACTGTTTTACTCACAGGAGTCATGGAAAGAACCCATCAAATGATTGCTCACTACAGATTCCTGCTGGATGACCAATTAAATACCCAGATGTCAAAAGCTTACCTGTTCAAACAGGTACACAGGGGCCTTGGAATACTGGTGGAGCAGGTAGTCAAACACCAGGAGCAGCCGTGCCACGATAAGAGGCACAGAACACTGCTGGGTCTCCATGTTCGCTGTCAGCTCCACAATGGTCTGGATACAGAGCATCATGATGGATCTGCGGCCCCTCTCCGAGAAATTGTGGAAAATGAGCAGCAGCAGCTGGAGATGCTCCACGTTCAGGTCTTCTGTGTCACTGGGGAGAGTCCCCTGCAAGGCATTTTGCTTCAGGGTGCCCACAAACCTGGCAACAGGAGAGGAAGTTTGTCAAGTTTAGATTTCCTCTTAGATCCCTCCTTAAAATCTCTTTAACAAGACGTAATTACATTTTTCTGCTTACTGTTCTAATACTGGCAATTTCACTAATATTCACTACATTATGTACTGGAATGAGACTGTGAGCAGTAAAACCTACAGAAATTAAATCAGTGGCAAATATATTTAGTGGAAAACAGGAACTATCATTCAAATGGAGACATGGTGATTCAAACCTGTTCCCTGGGAAAGGCTGTTCATTAGAGCTTTAAACCAGCTAAACCCTATCAGTGAAAGCCAGGTAATGGCAAAGAGGAACAATCTCAGCACCATCCTAACAGGACCTACCAGAAACCTGCTGAAAAATAAGAGATACTCCTTCCCATTTTACAGTCAGCCTTGCTGCAATTCAGCCTCCTCCCCCCTAACTCCTGACTGCAGGTCTCATTTCCTGGGCTCTGGGTGAAGGATTCCCCAGCACAGCAGACTGACCCTCTGCTCCTCCCAGCACCACACAGATCCCAGATCAGGGAAATACACACTAGAACGCTGGAGCCAGAGAATTTTCACTTGACAGGAAATGAGAGAGGTAAGAGATGACTGATTTACAGCTTAACATAAAATGATCTCACCTTTCCCAGACTTTAAGGCATTCTGGAACGTCAGGATCTCCCTGGGCAGTGGCTTTATGCTGCCAAATCAGGAGGAGTCGGGATAGCACCGACAAACTTTGAGGGTGGATGTAGAGAGGCCACGGACCTTCAGAAAAAGGGGCAACTCCCAGCTGCTGGAGAAGTGTGTTCTGGAACAAAAACAGGAGCTTGTTGGAAAGCTGTAAGTACTGTCTGATGCTTTGATTAATTAAAAGTATGATCTGAGCATACAGATGACATTAAACAGCAGGGCTGTCAGTCTGCTCACACAGCAATGCCTGTCCTGTCCCAGGTACAAGGCAGAGCTACTGAGGGACACTCAGTGCTGTCACTTTGCCACCTAAACACAACAAAGTCTCAACACCAATGCAGAAAAAATGGCATTAGCGAGCTTTTCTCATTCACTGCAATATCAGAGCAGGAGAGACTACGCTACTGTGTTCAGTATCTGAATCTGCAAGAAGAGCCCTTTGACTGATCACAGCAAATTTGCTTCTTTTCAAATGTAGTAAAAAGGCAGATTGATGAAAAGTTCAACTGCTTTTAAAAATCAACAAACAATTTAAAGTGTTTTAAACATAGCAGAAAAGCATCCACAGAGTATAGGGGTTGAATCCAGAGATGGGTGCAGCAGGTCCGTAACCTCCATGACAGGCTTAAGTCAGGTCAGCCCATGACCCAGCAAAGAAACCTAGAGGCTACAAAGTTATGACATGAAAGCAAAAGGATTAATTTGATTCTCTCCTGAGAAATTCCAAGGTCTTTTGGCATCAGTCCTGACAGCAGAGCAAATCTGTAGGAATGTCTCTTGATAAACTCATGGACAGAGGCAACTCTCCAAGACAAAATACACAAACTCATTTCCTTCTCAGCTTTCATCACCTTCAAAGACCAGCGGATTAGTCTGAACTCTAGATGTTAAGTTTACGCTGTGCAGAATGTTTTGTGCTGGATGACTGCAAAGGTCATTCAAATCACAGGGCTGAAAATACTCCAATCTCTTTTTGCAGAATATACTCAGGACCAAACGGAACAACCAACACACTACTCAAGGTATGGGGAACCCAGAGAGAGACATAAACAGACACCAACAATTCTTCATTTTATTTATGCATTCAATCCCAGCTCACCTGCAGGGCAGGGGACTGAAGATCTGAGGTCACCAAGGAATGGTTGAAGTGATACAGAGCAGCAGCAAACTCCTCATCTGACGTGCCTGTAAGACAGGGATCGAGAGCCACTTACTACCTTTGCTCTCCAGTACTTCAAACTTTGACACAAAACTAAAAAAAAGAGACACTTCTGAGCTGTACAGCTCTACCAGAGAGGTTTGCACACTCACCCTTCAGGCCATCCTTGTCCACCTCCTTGATGATGCTCGCCAGCGTGGCCATGTGCTGCTCCGACAGGGACACGCTCAGGTAGTTGCGGATGAAGTTATTCCTGGAGTTCAGCATAGAAGAAGTGATAAAGTTCAAAATGTTTGAAGCTAGGCTCAAAAACTGAAAAGAAAAGAGAAACACACTATAGAAGCAATGAAAGGAGAGGGACAACATTAAACAAAAATTAAACTACCAGCAAAATAAATCGAGTCCCTTAAACCTCCCCCCTCTGAAGTAAAGGTGCACTCATGGCAATCCAGCTCCCTGCACTGTGGTCTGGACCAGGACTGATTCCAGAACTCTCTGAGAAGGTTGGAGGCCTCCAACTTCTCCACTGCAGCATTTATTTTTGTCTTTACCCAGCAGAGTTGGAGCTAAAAGCATTCTATCAGCAAATCACGTCACTTGCAGCTCTGCCCCCATTTTCCCTCTCCCTCTTGTAACCCAAACAGATACAATCTCCAGCCTCTGCTTCCCTGGCAGCAACAAACCCTGAAACACTCCCTGAGGGGAGGGGACTGGAGGGGAGATCCTTCTCCACAGCCAGGACACTCCCTGCTTCCCCTGAGCAGCGCACCAGAACCACCTGCCATTTCCCAGGGAGGCCGGCTGCCGGCACAGCCGCGGCTGGCAGGAGCACGGTGCCACAGCCCAGCAGTGCCTGCCCCGAGCCCCCCCAGCTGCCCGGGGCCGAGCTCCGGCCGTACCAGCTCGGGGTCCTTGCGGCTGGCCAGGATGTTGCCGTTCTCCCCAGCACTCTGCTTGTTGGGGCTCTTCACCCTCGGCGAGCTCTCCAAAGGAGGGGGTGGAGGCGGCGGCGGCGGGGCCACTTTCTCTTTGCTGGGAGAGATTGTCTCTTCAAACCATTGCCCCAGGATTGGTTCACTGTCATCATCTAGCACACAGGGCAGGAACAACAAACCCATACTTTTATAAGCAAATACCTCACAAAACTGCCCAGTCTGAGAAAGGCCTAAAACAGAGTTTGAGTGAGCAGCCTTAAGGTGTCTGCTATCTTCATTTCTTCTGTCCAAATCACAAGCAAAGCCCTTTCACAGAGGCCCATCAGGAATTTACACAAAGAAATTATTTCTACTCTTCTCTTAAGCAAATACTGTCAAATCCCAACCACTCAAGCTTCAGTTTACACAAAAGAGTGCAGTCAGCACTACTTCTGCCACACACACTTACAACCTGCTCTGTATTTTCAGTGTTACAAGTCATCGTCTGAGAAGGCAACAGCACAGTAGCCAGGTTTCCATTAAATGTGAAAAGCAGTGTAAAATCCTGAGCTGCTGCAAACTCTGTTACCTTGGCTGCTGTCCTCCTCAGTGCTGCTAAAGTCATCCTCGTAGTAAGTGTTGGAGTCAGTGGAGGCACTGGCATCGCTGCTCATGGAGCCCTTCCTCTGGCGCTGCAGGACACAGGCCTAAAGAACAGCACAACGAGGGAGGTTTAGGATTATGAAAGACAATAATTTGAAAATAAGAGTAACTTCCTCGTGCCTTTTAATTTTCTTCTAGCAAATTTGTCTCAACTAGTTTATTAACACAACAAAGTCTCAACACCAATGCAGAAAAAATGGCATTAGCGAGCTTTTCTCATTCACTGCAATATCAGAGCAGGAGAGACTATGCTACTGTGTTCAGTATCTGAATCTGCAAGAAGAGCCCTTTGACTGATCACAGCAAATTTGCTTCTTTTCAAATGTAGTAAAAAGGCAGATTGATGAAAAGTTCAAGGCCTTTTCAAGGCTTAAGTTGTACTAAAAATTACACAGGATGGTTGAAAATAAGTGATCTATGCCAAGCTTGTAAGCAACACTTGAAATAACAGTTATAATATAAAATCATCTGTTACCAATGCAGTCTTTTCATATTCCCACTAAAATCACAAATATCACCAAACTTACAAAAAAAGTGCATTTCAGTGCACTTTTACAAGTGCATTAGCACAAGTTTGTCAAATTTACACCTCTGAAAAGAGGACAGGGAAAGGCCCTGGCTGATGACTTTTGAAAGAGGAATTTTATGTTCTCAGCACAACCCCAGTTTGTTAAGTGATGACAACCTGGAGTGGCTCGGCTCCAGAAGTTCTCTAGCTGTGTGCCAGTTCCTACCTTTCTGTAGGAAGTGGAGAGCAGAGTCAGCAGCAGATTGGTGAGTGGCACAGAGTCTATGAGCCGCTGGATCCTCTGGATGGACGTGCTCTGAGCCATGATATCCAGCACTGCTGGAGGGCCGTCGCTCTCCCAGCCCTGGAGGACAGAATTTCAAATTGAATTGAAATGAAGATAAACTGGTAGGAGAACTCCAAGTGTGCATCAGTGGAGAAGGCAGAATGTCTCATGACAATGTCCATGCTACCTGCATACCTTGTGCAACGCCTCCACTTGCAGATCTTGGAAAAGAGATGACAGCAATTTGATGGCATGATTTGCCAGCACCACTGACAGCACCCCAAACCCTTGATGCCTGCAGAAACAGAAAGGACAAAATGTCATTTCAGGGGGGAAAACAATACATAAATAAATAAATATTAAATAAAATGACTGCTTCGCTAAATTGGAGACAACAACTTCTTTCTAAGACTCAGGACTTGAACTGCAAATAGAGATAAAATTTCAAGAGACCAACAAGACCCTGCAGTAGCTGCTTGCTGGGGCTGGTTAGACCCTGGACAATGCCTCCTGAAGGGGTGCCACATACCCTTTCCCAGGTCCCAGCTTGGGAGACCCCACGCCCTCCTTAGTGCGAGCAATGATGTCTCTGACGCGAAGAGCAGCCAAGGGATCCTTCTCCTTCCCCTTATCAGCCAAGGCCGTGGGGCTGAGGTTCAAGATGAGGAAGAGGCTGTTCAGCAAACACCAAGCCCCGAGCAGCTGGAAGTTCTGATAATGCTATCGTGCCAAAAGTCATGGGGAAAGGGGGAAGAAAAAAGCACCAAAAAGACAAAACACCGTCAATCCAAATGCCAAAGTACACCAGCAAACAAAGGGTGAAAAAGCTTCCTGAGATGGAAATCTTACCTCACCCCCTGCACGTCGTGAATTGCTGATGGCTTGTCCAATCATTTCATAGATTTCAAGCTGCAAATAAAGCCAAAACCACGGTAATGCACCCCACCAGACAGCAACAAAAATAAAAACTCCTAATGCAATTGTATTTTACCCTCTACAATTAGCCACCCCTTTAACTCCTTTACCAGCAATGGCAATGTCCCAAAATCATAGCTGTGTATTGCAATGCAAATACAAACTCTGTGCTCTTCGCTTGCTGAGGAGGAAATCAATGAACATTCTGTCGTTTACTTACACATTTCTGTACAATAGTAGCAGCATCATTTTCATAATCTTCTTCTTTGGAGCTCGTCGACCCGGTTCGTACCTGTTGGGTGCTGCCCACGTGCAGGATGGCCATGCAGGTGGCCACGCTCACACCTCAGGGAAAACAAGTGCAGGAGACATTCTTAGGAAGAGCCAGTCTCAGGACAAAATGTTCCTATTTAGCACATTAAGACAAGCAGTATCGAACTTGTCCGTCAATGTGATGGAACAGGGAATGCTCAGTATTACAGCGGAAGATTAAAAAATCTTCAGTACCCCCAAAAGAGTGAAGTTTTACCCTACAGAAACACATGGGAGCAGTTAAAGAAGGTAATGTTTTATCATGTAATTCAATACCATTTTTAAGACAATCTTCAGACTCGAGTGCCACATCTCCTTAAAGTCTCCCCCATACCAATTAAACACTCAAGATTTTGATGTGCTTAAACCACTCCTGGGAAACAAGGCTGATCTGGGGCTATAACAAATTAAGCTGAAGCCTAAAGTTAAAACATATTATGCTCTGAATATAAAAAGAAAGAGCAGAAATTACAGGCTGTTAAGAAAATGTTGAGTCACTCAGTCTTCTTCTTAGATACTGACAGGAACAGTGGCAGAACGTATCAGTAACAACTTCAATATTAACCCGATCACCACACTGCTGCAGAGCTTCAAATTCAGAGAAACAGAGGCTAATTGTGGGCTGAGCCTCCAAGATGCAGGTAACAAAGCACAGCCAAAAGCTCAAAAAACTACTGGAGATCCACTCACCTGCGTAGAGACAGCTGAGAGCAAGAACAGTCACATCCTGGAGACGTGTGGGTGTCAGGGGCTCCAGCACGGGCAGGGACAGGGTATCCAGAGCCATGGTGACATCGATCACCAGCGAGTGGAACCTGCGGGCAGGACACGCGGTGAGGACAGGCCAGAGAGCGCTGCCCTGCCAGCACAGCGAGCTCCCCCAGGCACACGGAGGTGCCCCAAGCAGGGGTGGCACTGACCCGTTGCGCACGGCCGTGGCGTCGGCCACCGTGGCCGGCATGATGAAGAAGGAGTTGGCGGACACAGCGTCCTGGAAGCGGTTGATGTAGCGCAGGAAGTACGGCAGGTTCAGGCACACGCGCAGCAGCTTCTCGGAGCCACCTGCCAACCGCAGCGGCAAGGCTGTGTCACTGCTTCAGCCCTAACGGCCCTCAGTAATTGACTTAATTGCACTTGGCGGTGAGAAAATGCCATCAGAGATGAGGCGATAGGATAAAGACTGCTTTACACCACCAGCTGCTGAAGTTCGCAGCCCACACTTGTAAACGGGTGTCACAAAGCTCTGTGTCCACGTTACAGGGCACACCAGGTCCAGCTGGTGGGACTCCATGATCCCAAAGGCCTCTTCCAACCCTAACAATCCTGTGATTCTAATCCACATCTACTCAACAATTCCATCCCGTAAGGTATTTCATACCGTACACCTAATTTACCCCTCCAAACGCAAATACACTGAGCTTGTCTCTGCAACGAAAACTCCGCTCCAGCCACAACCTCCCTTGGCAATCACCAGGCAACTCAGGGAACCCTTTAGGTCAGAGAGTTTCTTCCCGCTCAGAGCTGTGAGATGTAACATTGGAGAGACATTTTTCCAGTACATTTTTGGCCCCAAGCTAGAAAGCTGATTCTCACCAAGTTCTTGCAGGCTGGCCACATTCTGAGCTATGAATATGCTCTTGGTTTTTGTTGCAGAGGTTTGATCTGTGGCAGCTTGATCCTCGCTCTCTCCTTCCACCTAAAGCAAGCACATGTTAAATATATTATGGAGGCACTAAAACCACACAGTATTTCTCTAAGTCTCTACACAGAAGCAAGGTGTATCAGCAGCACAACTCCAAAGAGCCATGGATGTCAACAAACATTGCATTCCATGAGGAAACAAATCCAGTATTGCCAATACTGCACAAACAGCACTTGGTTGTTTGCCGTTTATTCCATGCAAGCAGGATTTATGTACTTGAAAAGGTTCTCTTTGCACCTGAATCAAGAAGTACCACATAGAGCCCTCTGTCCTTCCCTGCACTGGGTTAATAATGTTGAAATCCAGACTCTTCCTGTTTTATAGGTTTTTTACCTGTGTCTCTGTTGTGATTGATGGTGATGACGAGACTCTGGGGTTAAAGACTGATGTCAATTGGTTGAGGAAGTTCATCTGCACTTCCTTCTGTCTCAGCTCCGGGCTCACCGGGGAGGCCAATTCCTTCTGATCCTCAACTGCAGGGAAAACAACAAACCCCCATTTCAGAGGGCAAACCTCAGATTTTCTGTGCCTAACTCCAACGCTGCAGTGAAACACATACAGCTGAAGTCCCCTCCCTACCATCAGAGAGGGTTTTGACAGTCTGAGGCAGCTTGGCTGATTTCATCATCGCTGTGAAGGTGATGATTTCTGTCCGGTCTAGGCGGCTGCAGCCTGTGCACAGCCCCTTGATCAGCAGAATGAGGTGTTTCTACAGAAAACAGAGACATCAAGTACCATTTAAACTCTCTTGATTCCAATCCCCCCTCCATATCGTTTACTCTAAGCAGATGGATTAAGAGTAATGCAACTTCAGCTGGTGAGGCCACTGAAACTGCTCTGAGCCACTCTGATCTCCCCCGAGGAACAAGACACATCCCTGACTGCAGGTAATCCAGGTCACTGACACTGCCTGTGCTTCCTATGGAAAACACCCGGAAAAACTCTCAGCTGTGACACACTACATTATGGGCCTTCCCTCTTCCAAATATACTGAAGCTTTCCCACAAGACAGAAATACAAGCAGGCAAGAAAACATCTTTAAAAACTCAACAGACAGCTGTGATCCAGGTTGTTGCACAAAACCAAACCAGACTGTAGGAAACGAACTGAATTAACCAAGGCTTCAGGTCACCTTTATTTCGAGTTGTGAGCAAGCTTTGATTCTGAGTACAGAATGCAGAGGGAAGATTCAGCAGGAATCAGAGTCTACCAAAGTGTATACCTTAAATATTTTAAGAGCTTCGTTAATTTCGCTTTATGCATTCAACACTAGAGCAGATACTTCAGAACCCGAGCCCAAAGTCCATTCTCACACTGAGGCTGGCCCACGAGGTCCAAACCTGTGCTCACCTGTGAAACAGCACATGCTTCGTCTGGGTTCTCCAGCCGCAGCAGGGAGAATTCAATCAGGACTTTACACGCGGCTGCCACTGACTGCAACTGGTTTCTGGGTACTGAAAAAAGCAGATCCTTGTACTCAGAGTAAGTTTTAAAACAGTCCAGTGTAATAAGCTCCCAATGTTGTCAATAAAGCAGGATGCTCTGCGGTGTGGGTACACACTCAATCTCTCCTGCCTAACACAGATGCAATATAAACTCAGTCTCATTACAATGTAACCCAAGAAATGTCAGCAAAGTGAGGATAATTCCTTCTGCCAGACAGGGGAATTCACACAGATAAAGCAGTTTCCCCAGCAACATTATTTAATGCTGACAGAAGCTCTGAAGAACATGAAACAAGTTCACAAAGCCCATTTTTTTGTTGAAATTGCTAAATAGTCAGCCAAAATAACAGAAAATATTTTGAGTCACAATGTTTTGATCATTAACTCCAACGCAGTAACGTAACTACAGAAGCCCTGAATAGTTTGGGTTGGAAGGGGATCTTAAATCCCATCCAGTCCCACCCCTGCCATGGCCAGGGACACCTTCCACTAGATCAGGTTGCTCCAAGCCTGATCCAACCCAGCCTTGGACATTTCCAAGGATGGCAGTGTTCTAACTGCTGAAGGATAATCTAAAAATCCTGAACACTGATTTAAAACACTTGACCAAAAATTAAATCAGGTCAATGAATAAGCAGCCAAAAAGGCAATGCTGTCCAGCAGCTGGTGGCCAAATACTCCCCTTCCATCAAGCTTCCCCTTCCATCAGAGCCGACATTTCATGGCACAAAATCCAGCAATGCTGGCCCTGAAGTCTGATTCAGCAAGAGGGCAAAAAACAAATACAAAAATCAACAGTTCTGATTTACTGCATCCAGTCATTACCCAGGAGAAGAGAAGCAAAGGAACACTTACTGAGACCACACACAGTAGTGATGTAGTGTGTGGAAAGTGCAACAAAGGAGGAGTAAAAAGGCTCGTACTGCTTGTCGTGGTGCAGGATCTCAGATTCACTGCAATGGAGAAGGGGACAGAGGTCAGCCAGACCCAGCACAGCAGCAGCACCACCCAACACCCCAGTGCTGACATCGACGATGTTGACATGACCCCCTGTGACAGGGGCAAGGCAAGGTGACAGCTCTGGGAACACAACCCTCGTGTCCCCAGCAGTCCTGCAGCAGCAACTGGACCACGGCATCAGCATCACCACCCACACAGGAAATGTAAGGAAATATTGTGCTGCCAGTGTTTCTCCTCCACAGCATCAACAGGTCAGGCTCTACCAGCCACACTCCCTGCCAGAGGCTCATTAACCTTTAAGTTGTTCTGAACTCAGCTGCCCAGAGAGCCTGGACTGTGTGTTCTGCTAACGCTGGCAGGATCTGCCAGGCCTGGAGCACAGGCATTCCCTTCCCGTCATGGCACCGAGGCAACTGGAGCTTGTGCAAGCCTGCAGATCCGAGGGATCAAACCAGGCAACTGGAGAACCCCAGCAGACACAGGCACAGCACCTGCGACCACCCGGGGAGGGATTTGGGCAGGTAAGGCAGAGTCCCTGAGGCTTCTCAGCTACACTCACTGGCCTCAGAGATCAGCCTTTTATGGCAGAGGTGACACCTTCATGGTGTCCCACCACATCCCACCTGTACAGACACGGAGAACACAAACTGCTCTGCCTCCACACCCACTTCTACCTCTCATTTTTCCCTTGACAAGACTAAGGGATGTGCAGATCTGACTCGTAAATGATCAATTTACTTTCTTTCACATTTTCACGCAGCGATGTCGACGAGCTGGAAGAAGCACTTATTAGACTCAGCTTCACTTTGCCTCTCCAAACCCAGCCAGGCTTCTCCACCTCAGGGATAGAGGTTATTCCAGGAGGGCAGGTGGGGAGCAGAGGGCAGCAGCCCATGGCACAGGCTGTACCCAGCTCCAACCACAATTTCACCATTCCCTGCTGACCTAAACAAAGCCCAGTTTATGCCCAGTCACCTTCCCTTTTTCCACCCTAAGCCACCGTTTCCAGCTGTAACAGGGGGTGCAGCTGAAACAGAAACAACTCTGGAACAGAACCATTTCTCCACAAAAACGAGCAGAAGGAAACACTTGTCAGCTCTGTAGTTTGATCTCCTAGGTCTGGGATTTTATTTAGTCCGCCGAAAAAGCTGAAATACAAATATAAAATTAAGAGAGAGGCTTTACTGGAAGATATTCAACAGTGTTACATGACTGAGTTCCAACACCTCAGGCCTCACCTCACCCTCTCCTGCCAGAACTGCTCTGGTGAGGAACGAGCCCAGAGACTGAAGATGCAAAGCAGTCTGTGCTCTCTCCTTTTCAGACATTAATTTTGCTCACCTACCTCTCAGCCCAACTTCAAGCCAGCAGCAGCAGATGTATGTAGGCATTGTTAAGAGAACAAATTAGAACAATTTGGGAATAACAGAGTACAGGAGAGGTTGACAGCTCCTAAATTACTGCATAGGTCAAGATGTGCACCACATAGTGCCCACAGGGTATAAAGAACACAGAGGTGCAGAATCCAGCACGAGATAGGGATTGGGCAATGGGAGGTTTGAGTTTTCCTAAAACACACTGTGGATGTTAGGATAATGCAAAGTGGAAGGCAACAGTCAAGTAATCATCAATCCTTGCAAAAAACCATCGATGGAAGATAACAGCTCAATCTGGGATGTGCCGGAGTGTTGTTCTGAGTATACAGTGAGATTTAAAAAATGACTTTTCAGCCTCTGTGCTGTGGTTTACTGCGTAGAGGGATTTTGCTTCCCAGGGAAGCTCACTGCTCAGCCTGAGGAGAAGACTGTCATTCATCAACGTTAATCAGCACCAAATTCCAGCTCCTGCCTCGGCTCTGCTCCCCAGCCCTGACCAGCCCTGAACACACCCTGTCCTTGGGGCAGTGGGCACAAAGCAGCCTCCTCCTCGGGAAGGCACTGCTCCAGGTGCAGCTCCCCCTGTGGAAACCCCTTCCCCAAAAACCAGCCTGGAGTGACTTCACAGACACAGAGCTCCTCTCCAGCTGCACCTTTCCAAGTCAGCATTTCCATCATTTATGTCAAATAAGGGCCTAATTTCTGTCAATTCTTGAAGCCACCTGCTAACAGAGGAATACCAGTGACCTGATGAGGCTTAAATTTATAAATAAAATACCAGAGTAGTTAAAAAAGGAGTTTATTGATTTGTTTTGAAAAGAACAATATTGGCGATTTTCCTGTCATCGCACCAAGTTTATTTAAGGGGAAATCCAGCCACTTTGGGGTTGGCTGACACCATCAAGAGCTTAAAAACTGCCTTCTAAAAACAACTTGAACACAGAAAAGATTTTCTGTGAGAAATCTAAAGAAAGACTCTTGCTCAGCACAGAAAAGCACAGCTCCAGACACGAACAAGTTGCATTTATTCCTTTGTCATTTAGCACGCCACACCAAGGCATAAAACAAAAAGCACCATCCTGCAAGAGCCCAAATCCCGCCAGAACATCAGGCACACAACTCCAACCTCAGGCGGTGCTGCTTGAAGGCAACAAACTGCTGTCTCAAGTGGAAAACAGAACCAACATTCCCTCTAAAGGAGGAAACAGCTCTCTCCCAGAACTCAAGTGGATCCACTTGAGTGTCCCTGGGATATTTTGATGAAACACTCCACTAATGAACTTCAGGCACAGGGACAGCAAACCTGCTAGGGGAAAAGCGACACGGGAATGGTCCCTAAAACCAAGACTGGCCAAAGAACTGCCCAAACCCATCAACACCAAGTGTGCAGCTCCTGGGGGAAGAACAGCTCTGTGTGTGCAGGCACAGAACGCCTCGAATTAACTCTGAATCTGAAGCATCCACTGCACACTCAGCCATTCTACATTAAACAAAACACCACAAGGCTTTATTTTACCATATTCCTCAGCACACTGTTTATGCTTCCTAAACAACTTATTGTGGCCGGGGTTATATCTCTGTAACTGAGCACGATGTTGTGGCATTCACATCTCGTGTTTTAGATCATAAAACAAGCCGTAAGTTGAATTCTGCGGTGGGTTCTCTTATGCTCTGTCTCCAACCTGTATGGTTAAGACAAGGCAGACTTGATTTGGTTCTGCTTTATTTCGACTTGACACAGGAGAAGCATTGCAGTGGTAAAGACTTAGAGGAAAGTCTGGTCCCCCCAGAGCCCGGTGAGACAACACTTCCCACGGCCCAACCGGGCAAACTGTGACACGCCTGGACAAAAGCAAAACCACAAGAACAGTCCCGAAGCCTCTCGGCGGGCGCCTGTCCGAGGTGCTGCGGCCGGGCGAGCACCCTCAGCCCGTTATGGGGCCCGAGGGCACCTCCGAGAGCTCCGGCCCCGGGACAGCGGGAGGAGCCGGGGACGGAGCTCGGGGCTTTACCCGGACAGCCGCAGCCCCGCCGCCTGCCCTGCCGGGCACCTCACACCCAACCGGGCACCGAGCCGNCCCGGCCCCCGCCTCAGCCGCCACTCAGCCGCTCCCGCAGTGGCACCCCCAGCGCTCCCCCTGAGCGGGCGACGCCGAGGGGCGGCAGCCCCCGCCCGCGCTCCCTCACCTCTCGATGACCGAGGCGAGCAGCTGCGGCAGCTCTTTCATGTCGAAGGCCGAGTAGGACGCGGAGAGCAGTGGCCGCACGGCCACGTCCCAGCCGGGCCCGGCCGCGGCCTCCGC
>WAAG01050061.1:74486-85936 GCA_013390105.1 Tichodroma muraria | reverse complement strand
AAAAAAAAAAAAATAAATAAAATAAAAATCCCCACTTAAAACAGCCAAAAGTCCCAACTTAAGTAGCTAAAACCCCACTGAAATAACTCCAAAACCTCATTGAAATAGTCCCATAAAACCACTGACATAGCCCCAAAAATCACCTCAAAAGCCCCACAAAACCCATTTAAATAACCCCAAAACCTTCCTAAATAGCCCCAACCCCCACCTCCTTAACAGCCCCAAAAAAACCACCTAAATATCCCTGCAAAATCACCTAAACAACCCCTAAAAAATACCAAAATAGCCCCCCCAAACCCACTTAAACAGCCCTCAAATCCCTTATATAGCCCAAGAAACACTCCAGTAGCACAAACCCGCTCCCTGCTCCACAGCTTTATTTTGGGATCTGGACACTGGCAGGGGTGGGGGAGACACAGCCACTCCTGGGGGAAAAGCTCGTTGCCAAACTGGATGTTATCAATCAAAATCCACGGAGTTCAGAGCTGTGATCCCGAAGGAAATGCTGAGAAGCTCCTCCTCCTCCTGAACCACCCCACCTTAACCCCAAGTGCTGAACACAAAAAAAATGCAGGAAAATTTAGAAACAAATGGAAAGGAACTGATGTTGTCATAATAAATAATGAACAAGGAGAGACTTTAGGTTCAAATTCTTCCCACTGCTCTGCAGCTTCTCAGTGGCTCCCTGAGGCCGTTTCCCACTGACAGACACCCAATTCCCAATTTTTCCTAAGGAAATCACCCAAGGTCTCTTCCTCACACCAGGAGCTCATTAGCACATCTCCCTCCTTTCTGCCAGATGTGGGGCACAGCTGGTGTGGAAGGAGAGCCCAGCATGAGCAGGACACACATCCTGAGTATTCTCTTCACCAGCATCAGGGAGACACTGATTTTGGGGCTTTAAGGGAGGTTTGGGACCTTCTTTTTCAGTCAGAACAGACGAAGAAAGTCTCTATTTTTCTTCTCTTCCATTTCTCCTCACGGGAGACACGCGGACAGTGAAGGTTTTGTTCCACCAGCAGCTTCTCCTCACAAATATCTTCCAGCCAAATGGAATAGAGGCGTTTGGATCCATCCCTCGGGGGGGGGGGCTGGGATCCCAGCCCAGCTGCTCTCCAGGCTGGGCCTCCCTCAGCGCCAGGCCCGGTTCAGCAGCTTCACCTGGGCCAGCCTCTTGGTGATCATGGTGGCAAAGACCAGCCCGAAGAGGACGCTGCTGATCAGCACATAGTCATAGTCATCCTTGAGCACATCAAACTGCTTGGAGGGGTACACCCGGGTCTGGAAGATGTCCAGCCCGTAGGCTACAACCTGCAGGGGGGGAGATCAGGAGCTGGGGATGCAGCTTGGAGCATAAAACCCCAAAATGATCCGCTCGGGGTCACAGCTCTGATGGAAAGGAGCGACGTTTAAGCTGCGAGCAGCCGCGTTACGGGAGTTACAGAGCTCCCTGCCACGGGCTGTGGATTGGAATCCACCCCCAAATCCCACACTGAGGCCCCCACCCTGCACTCACCAAGCACGTGGACTCGAGGCCAGAGGGGGCTGTGTAAATCCCCCTCATCCTGGAGATGGTCTGGTTGTAGTTGATGAACCTCTCTGCGTGGATCTGCACGTCCGGCGAGTACGGGATCAGGTTCTCCTCTCTGCAAGGCACCATGAGAGACATCAAACACCAATCCTCCCAAATCTACCCAAAATCCACCCAAACCCAGCCAGGCTGCACACAGGGCATGCCACCAGTGCTTCCTGATTATCAAAAGCTAACCTAAAACAGCAAATTTGGGAGCTTTACTCAGTGCAGACTCATTATTGATGCAGGATGAAAATCAAACGGATCAGCTGGGTCGGGCTAAAGTGCAGCAGCCTCCTTCCAGGCTTCAAAAGTTTTACAAAAAAATAAGTGTAACTCTAAAAAATCCAGTTCCTCCGACTGCTCCTCCCTGAGAATACAGACACCAGGCTGGTTTAATGACTGACCTTCTGTAAGTCACATACAGACAAATGCATCATATCATCACAGATTGGGAACAAAACCACAGAATCCTTCAGGTTGGGAAAGACCTCCAAGATCATCGAGTCCAACCTTTGACCTGAAGGAACTTCCGTTCATTCTGTGCTGAGACTCCTCTGAGTCCAGCCAGGACAAGTTGTTCCTCTTCACACGATTTATGACATACAAAATCCAGCCCTCTCCAGAGCCCAGGAAGAGAGGTTCTCACTCCTCCCCTACCTGCTCTGCTCCGTCGGGATCTCCGGGCGCCGAGGGTCCAGCAGAGCCTTGGGAAGGGACAGGATGGCCCCGGAGGGAAGCCCAACTGTGCATTGAAGGAAAAGCATCTTATAAATCATAGAATCCCAGAACAGCTGGGGACGGAAGGGCCTTCTGGGGATCACCCAGTCCAGCCCCCCTGCCCAGGCAGGGTCACCAGGAGCAGGTGACTCAGGAATGCATCCAGGTGGGTTGGAATGTCTCCAGAGAAGGAAACTCCAGACCCTCCCTGTGCCAGCGCTCTGCTACCCTCAAGGAAAAGTTCTTCCTCACGTTGCGGTGCAACTTACTGGGTTTTAGTTTATGGCCATTGCTGCTCTGGGCACCACTGGAAAGAGCCTGACACCTCATGGCCATTCCTGACAGCATTTTCTGACAGCCAACACAGACACTCTCCTGGTGCTTATCCCTGCACTTGCAGGAGTCCAGGACAACTTCCAGGCACGACTTTTTGGCAGCAAAGTGCATTTTGCTCGGATTTCAGCACTCCCCTTTCACTGAGCAGGTACTCACTGAGCAGGTGGCGGCTGGTGATGCCCCGCTCGGTGATCGTGGCCTCCATGGCACTGATGGCAGAGGGGAAAATGTAGGATTGCTGGAGAACCTGGGGCAGAATGGGGCGGTCCAGGGAGCTGAAGGCTGTGGCGTTGTACTGCTCCGTGCCCTCGTAGAGCTCCAGCACCGTGAACTCATTCCGCCGGGCCTTCGTGTTCCAGTACTGGTACTGCAACGAGGAGTTCCAGGAACATCAGGGAAGGAGCCAGGGAAATCACAGAGGGTGCTCACAAAACTGCCTCCGTGCAAGTTCAGGAACTGCCCCGATGCCAAAATTATTTTTGCTTTTTATACATTTTCCATGTATTTGTAGCTCTGTAGACTACTATTATATAGTTAAACAGCTCCTTAACTGTAGCACCTTCCTACCTCTCCCTTAGATTTTAGAACAATAAGCTAACCTTGCTGGAATCTTATTTAGTCTTTGCTCTATAGTGAGCCAAGGACATCTCATTTTCTGCGTAGATCATAGACATAATAAATGGGTGTCTAGAAGCTGGAGGGGGCAGAACTGAAAGGGGGGATTACTTCATTAACTGTCCCTCTAACTGGATGATTTCTGTTAAGTAAGCTAATTTGTTAAACTTACAAAATTGTCAGAGTCCTGCATTACATACGTGTTTTGCTCTATTTGCACCGTGAAGGATCTTCATCACAGGCCACTGCTTTTTATCACCTTACTATTTTTATCTATCAGCTTAATATATCAGCTCATGATTCTAGGAGGACTCCCCAAACAAGAAGCAGCTCTCACCACCACCCAGTTCTCAGAGTGCACCATGTGCACGGGCCCCTTGGCCTTCTTCTGCACGGAGGAGTGGATGATCCTGCCCGTGACCCCGTCCATGAGGTAGATCCCGATGAAGGTGCGCTCGTGGTGCGTATCCGTGCTCTCAGTCACCACGGCCAGCAGGTTGGGGTTCAGGGACTAGGGACAAAGGAGAAACAGCCTTTCAGTGCCACAGACACCTCCTTGGTGCATATTGTGAACAAATTAGCGTAAATCATCTCAAGAAATCAAGCTGTTATTTCCCCAGTATCAGACTTTGAGTTAATTGCTGCACGAAAATGTTTCCGAAAAGAAACCTCCAAAATGAGCGGTTTTCCGCAGGGACACTGGTGCCCATAAAGAAAAACTGGCACCACGGGGCAGCTCATCCCAACACAGCAGCAAGGAACACTACCGGGATCTTCCAACGGGATAACCCCTCAACAAAAAGCCAACACAGCTGCAGCAGCACCTTGTAGAGGACGCTGCGGTCGCCCATCACGCGGCCCTGGGAGTGCACGTGCTCGTTGGACCTCTTCCCTTTGACAGTAACAATCCTCTGCACCTCCGTAGGGATGGCCACCTCCCAGCTCTCCTCTGTGCTCAGGTCCTGCAGGGGAAAAGCATGTGGGAGGCTTGGATCTCGTCCCCCAAGGACACCATCTCCCCCAGCAGGACACAGATTTCCTTGTTTTGGGATTTCCAAAGTTTCTTCGGTGCGTTTTGAGGCTGAACGTTCCAGTTCTGAGCAAAGCTCCGTGAAGGGAACTGAGATCTGCCATTATCCACGGGACATTCAGGGAAGTACAATGGGTCTTCCATACCTTTTTCAGCCTGAATCCAGAGAGTTTTCCCTGCTCAGCATCAACTAGGTAAAAATAGATGGAATGGGCTATTTCTTCTAACTGGCGAAGGACATTTTTAGTGGCTGGGAAAGGCGTAACCTGGAAAAGAAGAATTGAAACACAGGTTAAAAACAACTGATACAGACAAAAAAAACCCACCCTAGAATGAACCAGAAAGATTATTTCTAACGTGTTTATCAAGACAAGGTCTGTCTTACCAGAATAACCTCATAGCTTTGCGTGAAATGTGGCTCAATAGCATTTTTTCCATCTTGCTCCAACAGGGTAGGGAATAATTAACCAGAACGTGAAGAAAACTGCCCCCAGGCGAAGCAATTTACCTTGTATTCATCATCAATCAGGAGCAGCACTTTGGCATAGTCTTGATCCATAATAGGCAGAAGCAAAGTCTGGAGAATTGGACGTTTCAGAACGGGTGGAGCTACTTGGCTTCTCTTTCCAAAGATGGGGTTAAAGACGTAGAGAAAACTCATTTTGGTTTCCTGAAAAACAGGGTAAGGTTTGCCTCTTGTTTAAGTAAAACAAAAAAATGTGGTTTTCTGACTGTTACTTGTTACTAGGGTGTTGACTATTCATACCCTAGGTTCAGCTACTCCACCCTGAAAATATTCTGTCTGGACACACACATTTGTCCAAACATTTATCCTGCATTTGTCCATAACAACCACAATCATTTTTAAGTCTCCTAGGCTTCCGTGTCTGCTTCCCTCCAGGTCTTCCTCCCCTGCCATCCCCACATCAGTGACCATCAGGTGATGCCCAAGAAGATGGTTTTACTGCCCTGTCCAAGGGCAGATTCCCATGGCCAGTGGAGGGGCAGGGAAAGGGCCTCACCTTGTCCTTGACGAGCAGGGTGCACTGTGGAGGGTGGGGGAAATGGGCTGTTGTTCTCTGCACCATCAACTTGAAAGAGGAGCCTGGTCTCACATTCCTGAGGTATTGCTTCCACAGGATGGTGCCAGAACTGCTCTCAATGCCAAAAAGCTGGGGAAAAACACGTGGGAAAGCCAAAGTTTAGGAAAACACCTCTCCCATTCAAGCACTGCATCCTCCTCTGTCATATCCCAAAAAAAGCTGAGTCTTAGTATCCCTTTAAAGCCACCAAAACATCCTGTGCATCTTCCCATTATTTCTGCCCAAGCCTGGCTAAAAACAGGGCTGGGGATTCAGAGCTGAGACTCTGCTCCAGCCTAGAAACAGATTCCTGGCCTGGCCTCCTCACCTTTCCCGAGGCAGTGACCATCACCATCATTTTCTGGAGGTTGAACTCATCTCTGGCCAAATTATCAATATTAATCTCATTTTTAATCTGGCTCCGGGGCTTCCTGGCATCATAGAACATCTTCCAGAGATGGGCAGTCCAAGCTTGCAGCAGGATGAGCTGGGACGAGAGTCGCTTCAGGAACATTCCCAGCAAACCATCTGCAAGTGGCACCCACAGTGACAACAGGAGGGAAAACACACGGTCCCACCCCAGAGCTGAAATTGTGGTGTCAAACGCTGCCATGCGCAAACCTGCCGCAACTCCTCGCCTCCCCCTCTGCCACAGTTGCCATTTCTGTGACAGACTCTGGCATTTACCAACCTTTCCCACTCCACACTCATCCTAAAATACGCCCTGATCAACTGAAAGCAAATCTTCATGCAGAGGATTTTGTGCTCCTTCTCACTGCGCCCACCTACAGCTCCCCCACCTCTACAGAAATCCCTCTGCACCCAGTACTCAGAGGAATTAAAAATACTTAATTCTGCCCAATCAGGGATTGCATTTAACTTCTTAAAGTAACCACAACACCAGATTTCAACTCTGTTTCAGCCCCTGAGGAGAGCAAGCAGAGGGGACCAGTGGCACCAGGAAGCATTAGGCAGGAGCAGAGCACACTCCATGCAGGACGGGGTTACCTTGGATGGCTGCATCCAGGACAGCAAGGAAAGACAAACAAAGCAAAAAAAAAAAAAAAAAAAGGCTATTGGAAATGAGTCTTCCAGAAAGAGTCACAGGAAACATTTAGGAGACATGGCCAAAATCCCTCCTACTGCTACTGACTGTTTTTTTAATGTAACAATGTAATATATTCATGTCATCTGGATTGGATTTCCAAAGTTTAGACAGAAAAGGGTTTATTTCTGCTCATTTTAATTGGCATCAGCAGAGATTTAAATTAATCTCTTAGCTCAGAGTAAACAGAAAACAATAAACACATTTATTTAGGAAGGAAAACGAACTCACAGAGGTAATTCTGTTAAACTCACCTGCTTTTTTACCAAATTCTCCCTCCAACTCGGCCTGGGCACCTGTCAGAGGCAGATCCACCATCTCCAAGCTTACCACCTCTGCCAGTGACTCCTCTCTACTCCACACAACTTTTCCTGGCAAGAAACAAGAGCAGAAAAATCAACTTAATATTTGGGAATTGACTCACTCAACGCAAGAGTACCTTTCAGTGCAACCCTGAAATGCAGATCACCTCTTAATAAAATGCAAAGCAGTGCATAAATATCTAATATCATTAAATTAACTATTTCATGAAAGACAAATACTTCATGCAACTGGAGCTACTTCTGGGAAGAAAACCTCAGGACCAGTAAAATCAATCTGGTGCTTTAAAAGGCTTACAGACACTGAGTCTATTTAAAATAAGAGATTCACAGTGTGAACTCCTGAATTCCTTTAGAGCCCCGTTAAATTCCTGTTGCTGAGATGGGACTCTCAACCCTTTCTGCAAATTAATGTTTTTGCCACGAGGACCTTTTCTGAAAATCTTTGAGGAAGATCTACACCAGAACTTACACTCTCATCCTACAAAAAGAGTTTTGAAACCTGCAGAAATCCCCTGAAATCCAAAGGCTCTGCCCACACAAAACAGAGCAGAATTGTTTGTCCAAGTGAGGGTGAAAGAGTCTCCTGTGTCTTTTATGGGACTCAGAAGAATTAAATTAATTTTCTCAGCTTCCAAGGAAAGTAATGATAAAATACAAGCCTCGAGGAGACAGAATTTTATCCCGGTGATTGTTACAAATGGTGGAAGCTGTTTCTGGGAGTCACCTGGCTGCTGGAGGAACATGAGCATGTGGTCCTCTGTCTGCACCAAGGCTCGATAGCCCACAGAGTCATCCTTCTTCAAGAAAACCTGGATGTACAGCTGGGAAAAAAAAAAACAGGAAAAAAAAAAAAGCGAGATTATTGATCACATCATCTCCATGAAAAAAGCAGAAATCAGGTGAAACCAGAGTGAGCAGGGTGATGCTGTAATCCCTGGAATGCTTTTCTCCTTGGCTGAAGGGCTCCCATCCTGCAAAATCAGGGAAGGGAGGGCACTGCAAGGAGGGAAATAACCCCTCCCTGCTCACCTGCTGTGGCTTGGCTCCTCCTTGCTCCAGGTTAAAGGTGATCGTGGTGTCCAACAATCTTTGCCCAGTTTCAACCAGGTAGAGGTTTATGTTGTAGGTTTGATTGGAGCAGGTTAAGGAATCCTGCAGCAACGGGCAGAAAACAGGGGTTACACACACACCACACCAAATCCTGCAGCAGGATTCCAGCAGAATTCCATGTCCAGCAAAAACTGGGGCTTCAAGATTATTTTTAGGCTGTATTTTTAGGCCATACAGCTGGTGTAGGACCTCTGTCATTCTGCTCCTGCAGGCAAAGGAATAAAGTGGAATGACAAGGACTCAGGAACCAGAGCACCCCGTACCTGCCTCCGGGCATCCTCCAGAGTGCTGCCAGCATGGAGGCCATCAGAGCTTCCAGGTTTCTGAAGTGAGGATGAAAAGAGATGTATCATGGCCTCAGACACCAGTAAAGTATAAAAAAATTAGGACTTTTCTGCCTGAAAAGTCTCAGCTTGCCTGTGACATCAGGAAACGGCTCTGTTCTGTTCTAGTCTGTTTCTGATAAAAATGAAACTGTGTTTGATACACCCAAAAACTGAAATCCTCTGTGGATCAGGAAAGTCAATTCCTTGTCACATGCCCACCTTGCACAGGGCTGAAACAGGATATTCACTGAGCCAGGCACAGCCTGAGCCGGACGTAATCGAGCCCTGCTTGTGTTATCACTGAAACTTATCAAATCCTCCTCTTCCTCAAGGGGCTCCCCATCCCTGGGCCTGTGAAACACCAATGGAACCCACCCCCAGGGCACATCCCCTGGTCCCAGAGGACAGGAATTGTGCTGACCAGTTCACTCCTGCATGTCAGGACAGCAGCCACCGTCTTCTCCCCGGTCGTTGCAAAACTCACCAGAGCTGNAAAAAAAAAAAACAGCAAGAAATCATTAAAAAAAAAAAACCTCAAGAAACCCCCAACCTCACCAAAAAGTACTTGTGAAGTAAATAAAACCACAGTGGAATTAAAAGCAGATGAACTGCCACAGCCAAGTTTTAAATTGTATTGTTTCCCCCCAATCCAAAACCAAAAAAGACCTACTTCTCATAAAGATGAAAACAGTTGACCTGCCACAGGTTTTTGAGCCATGATGCCCAGAGTTACTGAGATTTTTAAAACCTGCCAGCTGGCCCAGCAGTTTGAAGGATGTTCAGCTGTACTTGGCCCTGTCCCTGGTAGGTCTGTCCCAGGTACCTGCTGGAAGTCCCGGAGGTGGCTGAGCAGCCCCTGCTTGTACTGCAGCAGGGAGAAGTGGCTTGGGGACAGCTGCAGGAAGAACTGAGTCCGTGAGGCACTGGTCACACTGGGCTGAGTGGCCAAGATCCTGGCCTGGAAGTCATCTGCAAACTCCAGCTCCAGCGACTGCAGGGGAGACAAGCACATATGCTGGGGGAGTCGTCCTTCACTGAGACCAACACTTCCCCTCCCTCAGCAGCAGTCAGAGATTCCCCGAGCCAGGGGACAGGCCAGAGCAGGGAAGGCCGAGGCTCCATTGGAGCAAAGTCCAGAAGACATCGATCCAGAAGGAGTAACAGACAAAAAGCTTTCCCACCCTTCCCTCAATTTACAGGTCACGACCCCCCCCACCTCCAATCACTCCCCAGTTCACCGACAGACTGGCGAACCGGTTCCAACCGGAACCAGACCGGTCGGGCAAGGAGTTACAGGAATGTTCCTGCGGCAGTTCTCACCTGCAGCGGGACGTGCCTCATGTCCTGCTCCGTGTCCAGGGCGCAGGCGTGCAGCGAGCGCGCCGCCGCGTCCACACACACCAGCACGGCCTCGCCCACCACGCCGCAGGAGCCCTGCAGGCCCCCCAGCCACGGGGCTGCCACCCTCACCTGTGGAGACACAGCCCGGGCTCAGCAGCAAACAGCCTCCACAGCACCCACGCCAGCAAGTTAAGTCAATTATTTTTAGCCACAACTGAGAAAAAGTCCCTGTCAGCCTGAGGATTACGGGATAATCTTGACTAACAGCTGCCAGTTTAGGTCAGTTTGGCTTTCAGAGCATTCAGCCGTGAAATCCCTGGTTTGGAGACAATGCCTCAGGGAAAGGGAGGGTTCTCTGTAGCACAATAATTGATTCCTCTGCCCACCACACCACAGGGTTGGAAGCACATGTGTTCACATCAAATCCTGCATCTCGGCTCCACTACCTGTTTTGTGATTTCTCCATCTTCTACGTTGAATGTCAAGACGTTCAGGTGGCTCTGGGGAACGATGCCAACCACGTGGATCACTCCAGTCCCACGGGAATACAGCAGCTGGTACTGAGTGCTCTCACTGCAAGACAGATAGCAACCATGAAGCATCATCCTCTCACACTGCTGCTTGCAGAAGCACAAGGCAGGTGCAGCCCCTTCCCTCTGCCCCGTGCCAGGGGTTCACACCTCTCCTCAGAGGTGTTCTCACCTTTCTGGCAGGTGTTCCACCCACTTCTGGTGCCCATTGGACAAGTAGTGCAGAGACAGGGCCGCCTTCTTCAGCACTGCCACGTACTTCACCGCCTCGGGGAGCCCCACCAGGGCAGCCCCCTGGAAACTGAGCACAGGCATGAGGAATTAGGGAATTATTTTCCTATTTTACCCTGGGGAAGGGGCTGGAGCCCCAGGAGCAGCTGAGGGAGCTGGGAAAAGGGCTCAGCCTGGAGAAAAGGAGGCTCAGGGGGGCTCTTCTGGCTCTGCACAATTCCCTGACAGGAGGGGGCAGCCGGGGGATATCGGGATTTCTCCCAGGGAACAGGGACAGAGTGAGAGGAAACGGCCTCAAGCTGTGCCAGGGGAGACTCAGGCTGGACATCAGGAGGAAATTTTCCAAGGAAAGGGTGGTCAGGCATTGAAAGGGGCTGCCCAGAGAGGTTTGGAGTCCCCATCCAAGGAAGGGCTGAACGTGGCACTCAGTGCTCTGGGCTGGGGACAAGGTGGGGTTTGGTCACAGGTTGGACTCGATGGTCTGGGAGAGTTTTTCCAATTTCAGTGATTCTGGGATTCTCTGCAAGGTTCAGGCATTCATAAAGAATTCACCCAAAATTTGGTTTGGAAACTTTACATCTGACTAATCTTTCTCTACAATGCAAGCCCAGGCAGAGTCCATAACCCATTTTTTTTCCTTCCCAGACCAGCACTACAAGGAGAAAATACCCGTGCAGACAGGAAATCCCACCTGCCAGTGTCCAGGGAGGTCTCCCAGTTCAAACCCCCGATGTTGGTCTCCCAGGAACGCAGAATTCGTCCAGCATTGGACACAGTGATGGCATCTGGAGAGGGGAGGGGCATGAACACAGAACTTTATCCACCACGGGCCAACAAAGGGATGGGTTCTGCAAGTCCAGCCTGTACTCTAACGCGGGCTACACATTCCAGGAGCCCTGCCAGCCCCGACACGTGCCTCTTACCCTGCCCATGGATCAGCATCGCATCGACGGCTCCTTCCGGGGTGCCCTTGTCCACATGGCGCCACACTGCAACAGACAGGCCCAAGGCAGAACGGCATTTGTCCCCACAAAGGCGTTTCTGTGGTATTGTCTTTAAACCTGGGCTGCTCACAGGGCCAGCCCTAAGACAGGGCTCTGATCTGCCGGCTGAGCCCTCCCGCCCGCC
>WAAG01050061.1:51102-72259 GCA_013390105.1 Tichodroma muraria | reverse complement strand
CCGTCCTTACCTATCCCTGATCCCCGTCCCGTTCCCCATCCCTCGGCCCCTTGCCCATCTCTCATTCCCTTCTCCATCACTATCCCCTTCCCCATTCTGTTCCCCACGCGCCTCCCCGTCCCCTTTCCCATTCTTCATTCCCATTCTTTCCCATTTCCATCCCCATCCCTCCCTGAGGCTCTCTCCGTTCCGCTCCCCGCAGTGTCCCTGACGCGGACGCCCCGCAAGGGGCTGGAGGCCAAGCAGGCGCTGATCGCCGAGGTGAGTCTGGCCCGGGCCCGGGCCCCTCTCCGCTCTCCCTCTCTTCCCCGTTCCCCCCGCCCCCCGTGCCCGTCCCGGTCCCGGTAACGGCTCCCCCGCAGCTGCGGCGCTGTGTGGACACCTACAAATACATCTTCGTTTTCTCCGTGGCCAACATGAGGAACAACAAGCTGAAAGATGTGCGGAACGCCTGGAAGCACAGCAGGTGGGCAGGGGGGTGGTGCAGGGTGGGGGATGCCCAAGGGGGTGAGCTCCAGGGCTGACATCCTCATCCTCCTCCTCCTGGGCAGGATCTTCTTCGGGAAGAACAAGGTGATGATGGTGGCACTGGGCCGGGAGCCAAGCAGCGAGTACAAGGAGAACCTACACAAGGTACCTGCTGGGGGCTCCTCTGGGTGCCCTAAGCTTCACCTGGCCTATTCCACATCCTGGAATAACATTCTGGAGTCAGTGTTCTGCGGGTGTTTTAACTGAACCCATCCATGTCCTGCCACAAAGGGTCTGTTGTGAGTGGAGCCGTGCAGGTCAGTTCCTGGTGCTCCCCAGTCCCCATGGAAGCTCCTTTCTTCCAGGTCAGCAAACACCTGAGAGGGGAGGTCGGGCTCCTCTTCACCAACCGCACCAAGGACGAGGTGGATGAGTAAGTACCAGTCTGGCACAGCCTTTCTGTTGCCACAAAACCCCAACACTCCCTGCTGCTTCCCTTAAATCAGGGATGGTCTCATGGGCCTTTTCCACTTGTCTTTGTCAGACATTCCTGCGACAGTAGGGTGGAATCATGGGTTTGGGTTGGGAGGGACCTCAAAGCTCATCTCATTCCACCCCCTTGGACACTTCCAGGGATCCAAGGGCAGCCACAACCTCTCTAAGTAACACCAGATCTTAGGCAGGCCGTGCCCCAGTCCCTGTCTCAGCCCAGGGGCGTTCCTCCGCCAGCTGAGGCTCTTGTTGCCCATCTCTGTCGCAGGTGGTTCTCCAAGTTCCGGGAGCTGGACTTTGCCCGTGCTGGGAACAAGGCACCGTACGGGGTGAGCCTGGACACGGGGCCCCTGGAGCAGTTCCCCCACTCCATGGAGCCGCAGCTGCGGCAGCTGGGGCTGCCCACAGCGCTGAAGAAAGGTACAGGAGGGCCAGCTCCAGGGTTTGTCTGTGCAGGTGGGATCTCTTATGGAGAATATTAAATACAGAGCAGGATCTAGGTCTGGAGAAAACCTGAGGGACAGCTTTCTCCTGTTGGGCTGGGGCTAGAACTCCTTGTGTCCTTGTTCTGTTGTTCCCAAACTCATGTCAAAGGCTGAGTAAAACCCCCAGATTTCTTTTTTTTTTTTTTCCCCATCCTTTTCCAGTGGAAACTTGGATTAACCCACTCAGAAACCAGGTGTGGGGTTTTAGAGCTATCTCACCCATCTCCTTGGGGTGCACTGATACTGCATGGTCAGCTCCATGGGGTGGTGTTGGAGGGAGTCCTGGCTCTGCCCCCCACATTCCAGGGGAGTTCCCAGTGCCTGGGATCCTATCTCCAGGGTTTTGCTCTGCAGGGGTGGTGACGCTGCTTTCGGATTACGAAGTGTGCAAGGAAGGGGATGTTCTCACCCCAGAACAGGCCCGTGTGCTGGTGAGTAACACAACAGCCCTGCTTCCTGACACAAAATAACTGAGAATTAATTAACACAACTCCTAAAACTCAGCAGCAATTGTTTTGGTTCCTGCTTTGCTCCACTGCTCACCTGGAAGCAGAATTTACTGTTTTGCTAGGCTGGGCACAGAGACAGTAAAGCAGGAATGACAGATCTGTGTCCTCTCCTAGAAACTCTTCGGCTACGAGATGGCAGAGTTTAAAGTCACCATGAAGTTTCTGTGGAATTCTGAGACAGGAGACTTCCAGAAGCTCGTGGGAGACACGGCAGAGGAGGAGGAGGAAGAGGATGATGATGACGATGGCAGCAATGAGGACTAAGAGCTTGGACACCAGACAGTTCTATTTTAGGCACAAAAAGAGAAGGATATTTCCCTTCCCTGCGTGCACCTGGACTGGGATGATCTTTATATAAAATGACCTATGTCTTTTTTAATATTTATATAAATATCTGTGGAATTTCAGAAGGTTTTTGTTGCTGCCTGTTACTGTTGGTGTATCCTGGGATCTGAGGAAATGCCAGCTCAAACATGAAAACTAGGCAGGAAGGGTGTAAATGTAATGGAACTTCGATATAGCACAAAGGGAAAGATGCTGAGGATTTGTTATTCTGACACAGAAGAAGATACTTAGCTCAGTCCTTGGAATTTTGCCTTATCCCTGGAAGTGTCCAAGGCCAGGCTGGATGGGGCTTGGAGCACCCTGGGATAGTGGAAGGTGTCCCTGCCCATGGCAGGGGGTGGAACAAGGTGACATTTAAGGACCTTCCAACCCAAACGATCCTGAATTTCTGTGATTCAAAGTCCCCAAGTGCTGCCAAAGAGATGCCAGGTTCCAGACACAGGTCAGAGATGGGGTCTAGCACTAGAAAGAGATTTTATTCTTACATGTAGTTATTTAAGACTTCACATTAAAGCAGAACAGGGGCCTTCACCTCATTAACATGTTCATTTTCCTGATCAACTGCATCCTGAATCACGGGGTGTGCTGGGAGGGAAGACTAAGGCACGGGTGTGGATCCTACAAAGCTTCACTGATTCAGGAAAACCTCCAGCCCTCCACCCAGGGATGGGAGGGCAGGTGGGCAGTACCTCTCCCGAGCCTGTGCCAGGTGTCCCCGCCTTCCCTAGCGGAAGTAGTTGGGGCAGTCGTGTGCACTCAGGTTCCAGGCCTCGTCGAACGCCTGCACCACGGCCGGCAGCAGGGGACCCTCCTCGCTGTAGTCGAGGTTCTGCTCCAGCTGCTCCAAGTTGGACATCCCAATGATCACGGCATCTCCAAGAGAACCCTGGGAAGAGATGGGAGATGTTGCTGATCCCAAAAGGAAGTTCACCTCCCAAGCCACTGCGGGCCAAACGAAGCTTTTCTTTCCACTGAAGAACCTCCAGGAATGAAGCAACTGACACCACAAATTCTGCCCACTAGGCCAGGACATCCCCAAGTCACTCCAACTCCTCAGAAGCTGACAAGCCCTACTTTATGATGGGCTACAGGAACATTTAGGTGACATCAGCAATATTAAGCATTTGTTTCCTAGTCCAGTGAAAGGCAAGTCCTTGCAGGGAAGCTGAGTGCATGGGAAGCCAAGAGCCCAGTAACTGGCACCTAAAATCTTGAAGCTTCCAGTTCTGACCACATGAGATACCATGAGGAAAGGCAGAGCTGCCTCATTCCTGCTGCCTGGCAGAGTCTGTACAGCAATATTCACTTTGGAGCGCCACAATCCCATGGGATTAAAAGACACGTACACTGAAATTTCCCTGTTTGTGAGCCACGACAGCAGTGCCCAGTGCACTGTAGTCAGTGTTGGCAGCGTGCCCAGGTCAAGCTCTCACCTGCAGTTTGGAGTGGTTGTAGAGCCAGCGCAGTGCAGCGGATGCCAGGCTGGGTGCGGTGGAGCCATAAGCCTCTTTCAGAGCTTTTTCTACCAGTGCAATTCCCTCAAAATTGTGTTTTTTCCAGTACCTGCCAAAAAAAAAAATAAATCATCATTATTGCACTTGGACCTCTAGTCAGTGGTACATCTATATTCCAATCAAAAGGCTTTCAGGAAGCCTCATACAACTCCTGGTAGCCTCTGAGGACTTCTGCAATCTCCCTTGGGAGCTGTGAGGAAGCTGAGCCTAAAAACCACCCTGCAGAGCTCAGTCACACACCACAGCCCCAGCCACGCGTGCTGACATAATCCCAAGCTTTGGACAATTCTGCTTCCTCTCTGCTGACTATTAGAGTGTTTTTTTTAATGCAGTCATTCCTGCTTGTCTGTCAGCCCAGGACATACCTGTCCCTGTAGGCCTGAGCCCAGTCATTCCCAAAAAATCTCCCAGTGGGCTGGCGCGTGTCTTTGTCCTCGTACTTGTACTTGCCGGTCAGCAGCCCCCCTGGGACGGAAGGGAGCGGCAGGTTTGGGGATGGGCTGGCTCTGCAGAGCCCCCATTCCACAGAGTTTTGTCCCAGGCCTGGCCTTGCCCCCTGTACCTGCCAGCGGGTTGTAGGCGTAGAAGCGCAGCCCGAAGTGCCTCAGGCAGGGGAACAGCTCGGCCTCCACCTGGCGTGTGGTCGCATTGTACATTCCCTGCACGGGGTGGGACACAGCCTCAAACAGAGCTCAGGGCACAGCAGCCACCTTTTCCCACCCTTCCCAGGCAATACCCATCCGAGAGAGCGGCTTCAGATCGCACAAGGTTATGATTTGCTTAGGAACAGACTCACTGAAGGACTGCCAATAATTTAGGTTCCATGCCGGGGGAGTCGCTGACTCCAGCAATGAACACACTGAGCTGTTTCTGAGCAGTGACCTCGCTCAGCTTCCTGAATTTCCCCATGGAAAGGGTGGTCAGGTCTTGGAAGGGACTGCCCAGGGAGGTGTTGGAGACCCCATCCCTGGAGGTGTCCAAGGAAGGCCTGGACGTGGCATTCAGTGCTCTGGGCTGGGCATTAAGCACAGCTGGGACTGGAGGTCTTTTCCAAGCTCAGCGACCGTGTGACTTCCCAGACTAAGTGCAGCAGATTCCTTCTGTGCTATATCTGGCACACTGGGGCTGGTCCACTGGACAGCCCAAATCCAAGCTTCCCCTCCCTCACCTGGTACACGGTTGGCATCACCCAGTTGTTGTACTTGCATATGGCACAGATTTCTGCCACCTCCCACGCGGCGTAGTTTGACAGGCCAAGCTCTTTAAACTTCCCCTGCAGAGGAATAAAAGGGAATTCAGTCCCAGTGTTTCAAAGTTCATCTGGACCCAGACAGCACAAGATGGGCACAGTGGAAAGGACAGTCACCAAATTTTAGACCAGAAGGGTTAATTCCTGTCCACCTTTTCTGACAGAATATGAATTATTAAGACATGACAAAAATATTCCCCATTTTCTGTTCGTTTGGAATTCACACCTTCTAGTTTAAATGGTATAACCAGATAAATGAAACTCAGGAATTCTTTACCCATTGCCAGCACTAACCCTAACCTAGACTGTTAACAGGGCTGGAAGCAAAGTTCAGATGTTCCAAGAGCTCTTGGGAACAAAGTGCACCACGTGAGCACACAAAGAACAGCCTCTGCCCTGGGCTCTGTCTCCTCTTTACAGAGCTGCACAAACCCACCACTGCAGATGGGCACAACAAGGAGCCCTGGTTTAAAAAAAAGTGGTGGGAAGGAAGGAATCAAGGATTGTCCAGGCTTGGACTCTGCACTTTACCTCTTTGTGCAGCTCATTGCAGGCACGCAGGGTCTCCTCCACCGGGGTCCCGTGGTCAGGAGCATGGAGGTAGAAAAGCTCCACACTCGTCCTCTGCAGCCTCTCCAGGGATGTGTCCAGCTGGGAACGCACGCTCTCCGGCTTCAGCGTCTTCCCATCCCATGGGTTGGCCTTGGTGGCCACTTCCACTGGCAGAGAGAGAAGGAATGAGCAAGGATTTTTCCACCTTGAGGAAGGGAGTGGGGATAAGAGACATAACCCAAGTGCTTGAGGTGTTTCAGGGAAGGTGCCTCTCCTCAGGAATCCCATCAGCCTGGCAGGGGAGGCTCTTCTGTGCAGGGATTGAGGGTCTGCTCCCCAAGGTCTGGGGGTCAGCACTAGTACGGGGGTCCCTTCTCCTCAGGCATGGCACCAGCCTGGCAGGGAAAACTCTCGTCCTAAGGGGATGGGCCTGGGGCAAGTCTGTTTTCCTCAAAGAGGGCAGGGAAGATCCCTCTCCTCAGGGAATGGACCTTGGGGAGGGCCCTTGTCCTTGGGGACAGCCTCAGACTGGCAGGGAAGACCCTTCTCCTCAGGGAACAGGCCCAGGAGAAATCCCTTCTCCTCAGGGAAGGCCCTTGTTTGCAGGGAATGGGCCCTAGAGAAATCCCTTGTCCTGAGGAACAGTGTCAGCCAGGCAGAGGAGATCCTTCTCCTCAGGGCAGACTCCTCTTTTCAGAGCACGTGTCCTGAGATAATTCCCTTCTCCTCAAGAACTGTGTCAGCCTGGCAGGGAAGACCCTTCTCCTTCCTCAGGGAAGTCTTCTCAGGGAGAGCATTAGCCTAACAGGAAAGACCCTGCTCTTCAGGGAACGAGTCTTGGACGAGTCTTTTCTCCTCAAGGACAGTGTCAGCCTGGCAGAAGAGATGAGACCCTCTCCTCAGGGAATACTCTTCTCAAGGAAGACCCCTCTCTCAAGGAAGACCCCTCTCCTCAGTGCACGGTTCCCAGCAAGTCCCCTCCCCTCAGGGAAATCCGTTCTCAGGAGAGACGCCTCCCCTCACAGAACGAGTCCTGGCCAAGTCCCTTCTCCTCAAGGACAGTGACAGCCTGGCACAGGGGACCCTTCTCCTCAGGGCAGCCCTTTCTCCTCAGACACGGGCCCCGAGGCAGCCCTTCTCCCCCGAAGGCAGCCCGCCCTCCGCCGCCGTACCGGGCTCGGTGCCGCCGGCCAGCAGCGCTCCCAGGATGCGTTCGGACTCGCCGCCCGCGTACATGAAGGCCGTGTCGAGGAGGCGGTGTCGGCGGCGCAGGAAGGCGCGGAGCAGCTCGGCGCTCGCCTCGGGCCCGGCTCGCCGGCCCATCTCCANGGGTCGGCGTTAAACCCGGCAGGATTTGCGAGAACAGCAAAGGAAACTGGGCAAGATTTGGGACAACGGCAAAGGAAACCCGGCGGGTGTCTGAGAAGTTGTGGATTTGCAAAGAAAAGCAGCCCAAGTTTCAAAAAGAGTGGGTTTTCAAGGAAGAATAAAGTTCCAAACCGCGTCGGTGAGGAGACGAGTGCTGGTGCTGCGAGGACAGGTTGGATTGGATTTCGGCTTTTTATTTATTCTCCCTCCCGCTTTTTTTCCCCCTTCACCTTCTTTTCTTCTTCTCTTTTTCTTCTTTTTTTTTTTCCTTTTCCCTTTCCATTTCCTTTTTTCCTTTTCTTTTTTTTTCTTATTTTCCTTTTTTTTTTAATTTTTTCCCTTTCCCCCCTTCTTTTCCTCCTTCTTTTCCTTCTTATTTCTTCTTTATTTCTTCTTCTTTCATTTCTTCTGTTTCTCCTTTGAGGCCAAACCCTGACAGGCTGCCAGCAAACCCAAGGCCAATAAAGGTGTATTATCCACTAGCGATCCATTTTTCCAACATGCGCCAGCACCCGGAGAAGCCCCAGCGCTGTCTCTCACACAGATCTGTCGTTCCTCAGTGATATTAAATTTTCCCTGTGTTATTCCCTTTTCCCCAGCGTTATCCCAGCGGTTCCATGGCTGCGAGGCGCTGGGGGGGTCTCCCCTTTGGGAATCTCTCTGATTGTCCCAACGGCTCCCGCTGGATCATGGACGTGTTCAATGAGTGTGCCCAGGACAGCCGGGATGTCGCCAGCATCGTCCTGGGGCTGGGCTCCATCGGCTGCTTCATCGCTGCAGCCTTCCCGTGAGTACCGCTCCCAAATCCCTGGGTAGTGCTCCCAAATCCCGTGAGTACCACTCCCAAATCCCTGAGTATCGCCCCCACATCCCGGGCAGCCTTTCCGGGAGATGGCAGAAACCGAGCTGCCAGCACAAGGTGCCAGAATTATTAATTTCTCCCGGCAAAAGCAGCGAGGGCTCGGCAGGTTTCGGGTGAGGGGAGCAGGCAGCACAGCCCCAGAGCCTCGGTGGTGTCGCCGTGCTTGTTGTTGCTGTGCTTGGCAGCCGGAGTGTCCCACGTCAGGCACGTGCAGGGCCGGCAGGACAGGTCACGCTGCAGAAGGAATGTCCCCAGGAGCCCTGGGGTGCTCGGGAGTGCTGACACAAGGGTGGCAGAGGGGCACGTGAGGGGTCACGGTTCTTTCACAACCAGAGGGGAGGATCATCCTCCCTGCTCCTCCCACAGGGCACTCAGCGAGCACCAGTGGGGCTCAGGAGTCCCGCTTGGGACGGGGGAGCGTGTGGCATTGCTTTTCCTCCCGTGACTGCTTTGGGATCCACAGGAATCCTGGGGATGGCTCCCAGGTAGCGCTGAACCAGCTGAGGGTGATGTTTGTGCCTCTGGCCAATGCTCTGCAGGCAGTTTTACCAGGCCTGCAGAACGGGCATCATGGACCAGGCTCTCTCCATCTATTTCCTGCTGGGATGGCTGGGCGGAGACCTCCTCAACCTCATCGGTTCCTTCCTGGCCGATCAGCTGCCCCTGCAGGTACGGGGCCGGGCTGGCTCTCAAACACCCCGGCTCCAGGGAGGGGGGGGGGCTGGGAGCTGCTTTATCCAGCACTGGGAGCCAGAGATGCAAACTGCCTGGGATGCTCCCTCTTTGCCCCCCAGAAATGCTCCCCTCTCCCATCCTGCGCTTGCTCCCTTTTTTCCCCCCGGGTGTGGTCCATTCTCTCTCAGGGATGCTCCCTTCTTCCTCCCTGGGGATGCTTCCTTTTTCCCCTCTTGGTGTTTTCCCTTCTCTCCCAGGGATGCTCCCTTCTTCACCCCCCGAGTTACTCCTTTCTCTCTGGGGCTGTTCCCCTCTCCACCCCAGCACACCCTTCTCTCCCAGGGCTGTTCCCTCCTCCACCCCAGGACACTCCCCTGTCCCCCGGGGACACCGGGAGAGCAGGGAGCATCCCTGTGGGACCAGCCCACCCAGGTGCCCGCGGGTGTCCCCAGCACGTCCCCTCCCCGCAGGTGTACACGGCCGTTTACTACGTGCTGGCGGACCTGGGGATGCTCTCCCTCTACTGCTACTACCGCGTGAAGAACAGGGGCAGAGCGTGTGAGTTGGGGCCTCCGGTGCTCCCTCTGCTGGGAACGGAGAGGGGAGGATTCCAGGGGGCTCTGGGAGCCCGGGGAGATTCCAGGCACAGTTATTAGATGCCTCTTATTGCTTGCTGGGTTTTTTGGGTTTTTTTTTCCCTTGGATAATTTGAGCCCCTAGGAGAGCCAAAGCCAACGAACAGCTCCAGGCTGGGCCTGGGGGTTCTGCAGGCCCTGCAACCCCCCCACGGTGTGCAGGCTGAAAAGGACCCCCCCTTGAGCCTCAGTGGGCACAGAAATAAATAAATTCCCCACAGTTACGTGGTGACTCCACCTCGGAGCTGGGAACCACAGAACTCCTGACTCAGGCGGTGCTGGAAGGGAAAGGGGGAATTTTCCAACTGTTTCGGGGTCTGTCCTCCGGCCTTGACAGGGAAGTTCCTGTCTGTTCAACTGGAGTGAAAAGGGAACCTGAGCAGTTCTTGCAGGGTTTAAACAGTCAGAGAAAATCCCCTTTCCAGCACTGCTGAACCCCAAACAGGCTCCTTGGGGCTGGGATTATTATTCATCTTAGTAAAGACATGTAAAGTTATTAGCCAACTGGCATTTGACCCATCAGATACATAGTTTTGTTAAGCTGGAGAGCTTGTTTACTGAATATAATCACTAAAAATTCTGAAAAATAATAAATTACTACTCACAAGCCACAGCAGAGCTTGCTCTGGCAGTCTGAGAGTGACTTAAGACAGTGAAATCTTCTAGTGGGGATGATTTTTAAGAGCCCTAAACCCAAAGAAACCGAGATAGCAGCAGTTTCCTCCCTGATAAGGTACAAATTGGGCACATCACTGCGAGATAAATCACATCAATCACCCACAGCAGACACTGCCCCGTCCCTTGGCCCTTGGTGAGATAAGGGAGAGTTCAGAGGTTGCTCAGTCCCTTGGTGAGATAAGGGAGAGTCTGGAGGTTTCTTCACCCCCAGAGGGTCCTGGCACCCCAGGGGCTGTTGGGGGTTGCTGGGTTCTCCCTAACCAGGCTCTGACTCCCTGCAGTCCCTGCTCCCATCAACGCAGCCTTTGTGTTCCTCTCCGTGGGGTCCCTGTCCAGCCTGTCCCTCCTGGGCAGTGCCAGCACCGAGGATCCAGGGACCTTCAAAGGGAGGGCTCTGCTGTCAGCTCCCGAGGATGAGCTTGGACCAAAGGTGAGCTAGGTCCTAAATCTGGGAGATGGGAGAGAGGTCTGGGTGGGGATGTCCTGCTGGGTGCTGCGATCCCAAAAAAACACCCTGGACTCTACCATGTGTTTTGGGGTTAGGAGCTGTTCCTATTTTAGGACCAAATTGTTCTCCAGGAGACTGTTGCAGTCTAGGAAGGTGACACTGGAAAGAGAACTTTTCCAAAGATTCCTCCGGAATTCAGGAACAGTTTGCTGCAGGATTTCAGACACTTCAGGGCATTTTCACTTCAAACTTTGAGCACTTCTATGGGCCTGCTCAAGAGTCAGCAAACCTCACATTTCCCACATTTCTGCAAACAGACTTCATCTCAGGCAGCTGCATAGGATGGACAGTCTCCAAAAAAATGTGGTTCCTGTTTTCAGGAAATTTGAAAGACTTCTCCCCTTTAATTCTTTTTCCAATTATCCACGTTTGTATCTATTATTGAAAATCAAACAAGCAAGAAAGTGCAGCGAGGTAACTCAGCTGGCTGAAACTGAAAGCAGGTTTGCAAAACAGTTCTGCTCTGGCAATAGAAAAGGACCTCGCCGAGCAGTGCAAATAAACCCGATTCCCGCTATAACAGATTGCACTGGGTGTTTTCCTGTGGCAAGGTGAAATGCAATTATCAGTTGTAATTATCACCGGGCTGTCAGAGGAGGGGAGCTGGGCACCGCGGGGCTGGGTGTGGCTGTGCCGGGGCTCTGAGCACAGGGGCTGGCCCTGGCCCTGCCCCGCCTTGCAGCCTTTCTCCAGGACTGAAATCGTTGGATTTACCATCGGCTCCATCTCCTCCGTGCTCTACCTGTGCTCCCGAGTGCCCCAGATCTGCACCAACGTGAGTGCCCAGCCTGGGACCCCGGGGCTCCTCACGTGTCACTCCAAGGGGGCTGGGGAGTCTCCCTTCTCCTCGGGGGGACCTCCTTTCTCCTCTCTGCTCGAAGGTCCCAGGCCCCATCTCTGATCATTCCATAAGGGACTATTTCTCTGTATTTATTTTTCTCCCCTCCCTTCAACCTACCAATATTTTGAGGGTGGAGCTTTCATTTTGTCTTATTTACAAGCCAAAGGGGAACTAAAAGACTCTCAGCACCGAGTCACCACTTCTCTTTTTTAATGATGGGGGAGAGGATGATTAATATCACATAGAGAGATTTATGAGAGCTGCACCCAAGCTCTTCTCCTCTTCCTCTTTTCCCAGTACAAGAGGAAATCCACCAGCGGGGTCTCCTACTCTCTCTTTGCCCTGGTGATGCTGGGGAATTCCCTGTATGGCCTCAGCGTCCTCCTGAAGAACCCGGAGCCAGGCCAGGGCCAAGGTGACTACATCCTGCACCACCTGCCCTGGCTCGTGGGCAGCCTGGGCGTCCTGGCCCTCGACGTGGCTGTATCCTTTCCCCTGGGATGGGATCCCTTCCTGCCAGCAGGGCCTTGCAGGGAGTGGAACAGGCAGGGCTGGGCAGGAGGGGTGGGGTGATGCTGCTCCATGGGTGGTTCGTGGTGTAGCACCAGCTGGGAAACGCCTCAGCCCTGGCCTGCATTGAGCTCCTTGTCCCATTCCCACCTCTCCTGGCACAAACTCGGGGCGGTGACACCCAGTGCATCCCCGAGATCCACCCCGTGAGCGTGCGGAGCCTTGACCTCTCCCCAGATCTCCTTCCAGTTCCTGGCGTACCGGAAAGGACGGCCCGGAACCCTCGAGGAGAGGGATGCTCTCCTTGGGGAGCAGCGTGAGAGCCTGGAGAGCTGACAGAGGGCCCTGCCCTGCAGGGAGAGGAGGAGGAGGAGGAGGATGCACGTGAGGAAGGTGGCCTTAGGGCCGGGCAGACCGGCCCCTCCCTCCTGGTGGCTCCTGGAAGAGGGCCCGAGCCCGTGGGTGACACGTTGTGCTGCCAAGGCGGTGGCAGAGGACGCTGCTGGGACACCTCGTGCCTCTTTGATACCAATGATGCTTTCAGGATAAAAGGGAATTTTTGGATACCTCAGTTGCTCTTCGCTGCTCCGGTGCCCCACAGCTGAGCCTGGTCGCTGCTGCGTCTCCCGAGGGTGATCTGGAACTTCCTTGGTGCTGAAAAATGTGGGGAGAGCCTGAGTGAGGAGGGGACAGGGATGACTGAGCTGCTACAGACACGAGCACCACTGTGACCTCACAACTCCCCCCTCAGCTCCTCCTGGAAGACGCACAGGGCTGGATCCAGTGGGGAAGGAGCAGCAGAACCAAAGTGTTCAGTCCACACCTATTTTAATTAGCATGGCTCACCCATCTATAAAACACGTCCTTCCCCACCTGCCTCCCTTGGTTTCATTTTGCTGCTTTACCTGGCAGCTCCTGCCTCTTTCCTAATGAGTCTCACAGTCCCATTTCTCTGACTTCTCATTTTTTGCCTCACCCATGTTTTAATTGCACAGATTCCTTGGGGAAGTTGCTCCATTGCTGTTCCCCAGCGGAAGAACTGCCTCTCTGCTCACTCTGGGTTTTGGTTCCTGCCCTGTCTCCTTGGTGAATTGATGAGTTTATCCTCAACCTGATGAGTTTATCCACGACATTGATAAGTTTATCCCCCTCTGGGGCCCTGAACTCAGCACAATGCTCCTCGACCAGGGAAGGATGGGAAGCAGGGGTGGTCTGGGAAAAACTGTCCCCATCAGCAGAGAGTGGAGGTGTAGCCAGGCCCCCTCCCGTGTGCTGAGCTCTTCCTGCTGGGGATGAGCAGCTCAGTCTCCCTGTGAAAATGAGGAAAACCAGCCAAAGCTTGGAGACCCTTCAGGAAAAACGATCACAGCTTGGCCTTGTGAAAACAAGAACTTTCATTTTCCTGCAGTTGCTATCGGCTCTTCTTTTGCTTCCCTTTCCCTTCTCCAGCTCCCTTCCTGATACCCAGCATCGTGTCCCTTTTGGCTTTAGTGCCGTTATCATTAATTTATGATTCCTCAGCCAGTCCATGATATTTGCCCTTCCCAAGGAAGTTAATCTGCTTTGTCCTCTCATTGAGGACGTCAATCCATGGATCCACAGCTCAATCTGGATCTCACATGAAATGGGATTCCAGCTGCTCAGTGCCCACCAAGCTGCACCAGCAGGTTCATTGAAACACAAGCTGGGCCAGCAGCTGGGACTGACCCAGCTGTTTCCAGGAAGGAAACATATTTTTCTGAGCCACTTGAGCCAAGGAGAGTGTTTTTTTACTGGATTGATTCACGATTCTGCCCCTCCAGATTCACAGGCAAAGGGGCTGCTCACCTCATCCTGAAAGCCAGCAGCATTTCCTTTCCTGTCTTTCCCTGGGAATTGCAGAACAATTCATATCCAGTTTTAATCCAAACCATGAGCAAATCCCTCATCTCTGCCACTCATAACACTAAATAATTGTCACATACTGGCTTTTCCTAAACCTGGACAAAGAACCTCTGCCACTAGGAGGAAAGAGTGCATATATACATATATATATATATATACACACACACACATATATATATACATATCTCACACAGTGTGTCCCCATGAGTGTACCTGAAGCACAAGTTGGGTACAAAGCTGATTTACTCTGACTTTACTCGGGCTGGGCAGGATGGAACAAGGCAAGCAGCTGCACACGGAGCTTACACACCCACAGCCACCTCAGGGAAATTCCTGCCGCTGTCCCCGAGGTTCCCATCCCTCCAAGTCCCTGCTGCAGCCCTGTGCCTGTGCTCAGGAGTTTGCAGAGGCCGAGAAGAAAACCACCCCTGAAGGAGAGGGTAAGTGAAAAGCTCACCAGGAGTCTCCCCTTCCCAGGCTCCAGAGCTCACACAAACTTCTCTTAAGGTTTGTGTTGGGACAGAACCGTGAGACAGCAACCAAATCCCAGCGTGCTCCTGGGGGATCCCGCCCTTTCCCAGCCTGTGTCCCACAGGAGCTCCGGGACCTTCCGCAGGCTCTGCGGAAGCTCTGGCCACGTGCAGGAGTCTGGGTGGGACACGGGGCACGGGACAAAGGCAAATTAGAGCGCGTTAATTAATCAGCGTTAATGCCAACAGTCCCCACCTGCAGAGGTCGCACAGAGGGCGATTCCCAGAGCCAGGGGCAGGAGGAGCCCGGCAGATCTTTATGTGCTTCCCCAGGATTAGGTTGGGTACAACCAAAGCCTGGAGCAGGCAGGGAACCCAAAACCCTGCCAGGTCCCTCTGCCCACCAGGGGCTCGGGAGGGGCCGCTGGGGGAGGCTCACAGGTGACACGGGGACCAGGGAGGAGCTTTTGGGTCAGCACGGATGGGGGAACCACCCACCGCAGCACGGCCCCTCGTGGGAGCCCCCGGGGTATTTTTATCACAGCTGGGCAGATCCTTCCTCCCTAAATACACCTGGATGTACATTCATGACACCTGGAGCATCAATCTCAGCACCTGGGAAGGGCAGCGGGGTGAGTAATGCGGGGCCAAAGAGCAGTGGGACATCACCCCCCTTCCAGACAAACGCTTCTGGATGTGGGACAAAACACAAACCCCAAGAAACCCCGCAAGGAAGGAAAGAGAAGCAAGGAGGACACAATCACACACAGACGTTTCTGGGATTTTTTTTGTTTTTATTGTTTTAGTATTTTTTTTTCTTTTTTTGTTTTTTTTCCATTTTTTTTAGTATGGAGGCTCAAGTATCAGATGTAGATTCAATTTAAGCTTTACAAAAAAAACAAAAAAATCAAAACAAAAACCCCTTTTGCATTCCATAAAAATTGACAGAAAAGCGCCTTGGAACCAGGCTATAGAAGAGCAGAACTTTCAGCAGGTCTCCAAATCACCATCTCCTGCACATCTGGGTTACTCAGTATCGTACAACCTCAAGGAACACCCTCTCTTCCCTCCCTCCCTCCAGCCAGCCCCTGTGCCCAGCCCCCAAACATACGTGGAATAGATTATTTTTCTCTTTTATTTTTTTTTTTTTTTTGTTTTGTTTTTCCAGTTCTTTCTCTTTCACACACCACAGTATTTAATAAATTTTTGTTTTACATTTTTTACACCAATGTAACAAAAGGCAGGAGGGGTGTGAGGGAGGAAAAGACAAACAATGATCTGTGGTGATGCATATAAATGGGGAAGGGTGGGGAAAGGAGGGGAAAGAAAAAAAAATAATACATGGACTTCTACAGAAACATAGCCTAAGGTCTCGATAGTAAAATGTGGTGCAAAGTAGGCCTCAGAGACTGAAAAAGTTTGTACAGCTTTATTCATGGGGAGAGGATGGCGTTGCATGGAGAGTATTGGATGCAAATCGTGACGTGACGAACAGAAAAGGGCGGGGGATGATTCTCTACGAAAGGAATCTAACGAGTGCATGGCATGGCTGGTTAGCACGGACAGGACTTTAACTTTGCTGCTTTCTCTTCAAAGCCTCCACCAGGTCGTTTTTAAGAGCTTCTTGTTTTGATTTGTCTGCAAAAGTCTGCACAGACCTGCGGGGAAGAAGGAAAGGCGGGTCAGAGGCGGCGCAGGGGAGGGAAGGGCTGGCGGCAGTCCTGGGAGTCAGGAGGAAGGAGAAGCCCCTCAGCCCCGGCTCAGCTCTGCCTGCTGGACCCCGGGAAGCAGAAGGCGACGTGACCACTCAGTGAGAACACAAAGCAAAACTCGCTCTGGCAAGGACTGGCACCAGAGGCTTCCCCAGCAGCTCCGCTCCGCGCCCGGCTGCCGGAGGGAGATTTGCCCACGTTTTGTGTCCCAGACTGGAAGAAGCCCAGCGTCCCACAGCGGAGGGGGTTAGCGCTCCTGCTCCCCCAAAGTCCACAGAAAATCCAGCCCCATCCGGAGAAGGGCCGGGCTGGGGAGCTCTGACCCTTCTGCAGGACTGTTCACCCACGGTCGCCTCAGAACCTCCCACCAGACTTTGCACCAGTGGGAAAAGCAGCCAGAGGTTCTGCTCTCAAATTTGCCTTTTTTCGTGCCTTCCCTAAGAAATGAGTGATCAAAGCAGCTGAAGAAGAACAGAGATACTGTCACAAGGTTATTGCAGGGCTTCCCTTTGCCTAAAAGTACAGAGGGAAAAGCTCCACCTTTCAGGAATCACCTGGGATCGGTGCCCTGGGAGATGCCTGTGGAGGAACCTCTGGTTTCAATGAAACAATCAGAAACTTCCATGTTTACTAAGGCCCCTCTTAAATAAATTGATAGAATGGGTTCTACCCAGAACCAAACAGAGTGTCTACCACAGAGAAGTGGTAGGATCCAGTGGGTAGGATTTCTCCCCACCTAAACCACATTTCACAGCCTTTACAGTGCCTGGGACAGTGGAAGATTTCCCTGCCCATGGCAGGGGGTGGGAACTGGATGAGCTTTAAGGGCCCTTCCAATCCAAACTAGTCCGGGATTCTGTGATTCAGAGCAACCTCATTTTCCCTGGTTGCTGTCTCCTGTAAACAAGGCTGCTCTTTGTGGTGGTGATTTTCCTACCATTTTTATAACAGTATTTCCATTCTCTTGTCTCCGGAGACTTTTGCTGCTTTAACAAAAACATATACATTTATATTTGCGTTTGTCATAGGCTGAAGAAGTGGTTCTTGGCCACTATCAAGAAATAGTGAGTTTCCCCCTTCATCAGCTGAACGCATTTGAAATGACATCTGTAACTCGTTAGGAGCCGGAGTGGAAGGTTAAGCTGGCTCAGGTTAGTCACTGCCGTGCACCCCTGACACTCAGAGCTCCAGAGCAAACGAGCACAGCCACGACTCCCTCGGGAGGCTGTGCAGAGCACCAGCAAGTGGAGGCTGGCAGCGTCTGAGTGAGCTGGAGCGGGACTGAGTTCCAAGCTCAAAGGAAATTCAGAATGCACCAGGCTCACGGGGACGGGCGTGTGGGCGAGCACACGTTTACTCTGAAGGCATAGGAAGTACCAGGCGGGGTTTTTTTTTCCGAACTGTGAGACTCCCAAGATTTCACTCTGCAGGGAGGACACTGGGATTACAAGGAACTCCTTCATGGAAGTGGTGTATCACAGGTGTAAAAAAACTGCTGGTGCCCAAGGGACAGAGTCCCGAGGCTTTGGACTGAATCAGCCTAATCCCACAGCACTCCAGGCACAGCACCACGTGCTCCTTTCCTGCTCCCAAGCCAGAGTGCAAAGTGGTAAATCCGGCCCCAGTTCCGAGCGTGAGGTTTCCACGGGGGAGGAGGAGGAGGTAACATTTAACAGGAGAACCGCAGCGTTTAGTGGCTGCACCGAGCCAGAACCCGGGGGTGACGGGGCTGCGCCGCCGCCGTTTCCTGCGGGATTAGGGGTTAGTTCTTCCCGTTACCATGCAGGGCTGGGCTGGTGAGTCCTGGTTTAGTGCTGGCTCACACCTCACAGGCAGCGAGGGTACCTGGATTGGTTTAGTTATCAGGCTGGATGTAGATCTGGCGCTGGGTCAGCACTTGAGAAAGTTCCCTCTGCAACTGCTTATACTTTTGGTTGTCAGGAATAGCATCGATAGATCTACAGAGAGCAGCGGGAAACCAGGGAGCAAACAGGGAAAAGAACAGTCAGAAGAACTCGGTAACACAGAGCTGGGGCTCTGGGAACCACCAGGGAGGAGAAGGGGACACACACAGGCGAGAAGGAGCAGGGAAAGGCTGGAGGAGCCAGGTGCTCCAGTGTTTCCATCACGAGCTGCACACAGGGCCAGGACTCAGACTGAGGGATGGGGAGACACAGCAGAGATTCAACCACAACAGCTCAAGGCAACGCTCACAAGAGAGAGCTTCTATCACAGATTCCCTCTGATGTTAATAAAAGCTTCCTGGCTAAACCCTGCTCAGCACAAAGGAAACTGAGGCTGTTCTGAGCTGGCTTGGGGCAGAACCCAGAGCAGCAGAACCCAGAACCCCTCCCACGGGTCCTGCTGCTCCCTCTGCCCACACAGCAGCACCAAGATTTAATTAGCGCCGTTTTTCTCTCTTTTTCCACGTCTCAGGGTGTGAGGGAAGAGCAGAGCATCTCTATGTGCCCTTTGGTTATTCTACATTACCACACTGTGCTGGCAGGTCTCTCTGTACTTTAAAATGAAGTGATCTGGCATCACAGTTCTGTACTTTCCTCTCTGAGCATGAGAATTACCAGCTTGGGATTTCCATGTCCAGTTCCTGTCCAGGAATGAGCAGGGGCTGAAAAGTACAGCACAGTTTCCCTACAGAAAGGGAATTTAGCCTCTTCTCATACACTGTATTTTGACCAGTGGTGTTGAGAGAAAGAATTTAAAAGAAGTCTAAACACCACAAACCACTCATGTCATGACTTAATTCTGGGACTCTTTTTAAGGATAGCAGAAAAAGAAGACAGAATTTAAGTACAGCTTGCAGGACTGCAAAGATTAAAACTAATGAAAAATAATCTGAGAATACAAGTGTCAGTTGGGCTGTTTTGCTCCTGCTGAGGGAACAAGGGATTAAAACATTGTTTCAGACTTCTGCAGCAGAAGAGTTCCCTGAACTCCACGCAACAAACACTGTCCCAAAGCACAGGGAGGGGAAGAAGAAGCAGCTCAGGGCTGGGGTGGCACCGCAGGGATGCGAAGGGTCCCCCACCCACTGCGCTTCCCTTACCTCAGCCCATTAACGATGTCCTTTGTTTTTCCAAAATAAATCTCATTCAGTGTACTTCTGATTTTGTTTTCCATGTCCTGGAAAATAAAGGAACACAGCAGCTCTTTATTCACCTCAGCTGTTTGCAGGGACGGTGCAGCACCAGGGCCCCTCTGGCCACCCTGGGCCACCCCCAGCACTCAGATCCCACACTGGGACCCAGCCTCTGCTCCCATCCCAGCAGCCAGGGCTTTGTCCCTGCTCTCCCCTCCCAGTCCAGCTCTCCAGGCTATGGGAGCTCTCTGCACCACGAGAGGGCAGCTTCTCTCCAGCTCTCCAGTTCTGCAGAGAAGGAAAATGCATCACCCCAGCCTTCCCGAGCAGCTCCTGGCACTGGACGGGCTCCAAGTGCCAAGTCAGTCCCTCTGGATAACCAACAGTCCAGAGTTCTGTGCTCAGGGGTGACTTTGAATTTTCGACTTGTTCTTTAAAGCTGCATGATAGAGCTCTGAGAGTGATCCTGTAACAAAGCAGCTTTTTTGTTTTCATTGCATTGCTTTAACTCAAACAAAAAACTTAAAAAAGGGATCAAAAAAGAAGTAGCTGCCTTTAATTTCCCAGTTCCCTAAAAATGCATCATAGTTGAGAATTTCCTCTTTTCTTGGCTATAATAATCAAGGAAATCTGGAACACCTTCAGTCAGGACAGTGCAGTGAAAACAGCAAGGTGGTGCTGCACCTTCTGAACAGCTCCACTGCTCGTGCTGAGCTTCCAGGACTGAGAGCTGCCACAAAACCCAACACTCAACCAAATTCCAGGGAATTTCATAAGCACTTGATACACACTGAACTCTCAGTCCAAGGGGCAGTGCAGTGTAGCCACCTGACTTGAAATAATTCTCCCCCAAAAGTGGCTGCAAAAGCAAATATGAGGGTAGGAAGTCGTTAATTAGTGCTCAGGAATGGGATCCATTTCCCAGGAAGCCATTGCAGTGCTGAGCAGAAGACAAGGGACAGAGGGGTGGCTTTGTACCCACAAACAGCTGGAAGGGATGGAAGGAGGAGCACTGAGCCACAACACAGCAACAACAGCAATTAGTAAGTCCTTTAAAAAGAAAAGCGCAACAAAGTTCCGAGGTATGGGACCAAATTTGGGCAAAAGAGCCTGCACTCACCTCTACCAAGCGCCCGATATTGGCTATGTGTGGAGAGGAGTCACTCACAGTCTCATCCTTCTCCATCTGGAAAGGAAAGCACAGATCCGTCCATCACGGGGAATGTGGGGCAGGGCAGTGCCCAGGAGGGCTGGGGCAAGTGGGTCTCTCCAGCTCCCCCAGAGTGCAAACACAGGAACGTGCTGAGAAACCCCCAGCGCTTGCCACGGGCACGCGTTGGTAACGGAGACGTGGTCGAATAAAAACCAGGAATGAAAATAAGCCCCGCTGCAGACAGGCCCCCCAACAGCCACTCCCTCCCCACTGAGGCACAGCCAGGTGTCCTCTGCAGGGGAAATTCAGAGCTGGAACAATTCAAGAGTACAGGGACACCAGAGCCCCGGGTGCAGGGCCTGAAGAGGACACAGGTGCCTGAACCAGCTGAGATCTTCTGCCCCAACAGCGAAACTGGGAGCTGGAAGTGCAGCTGCAACGCTCGCTTGACTTCATCTGCCTGTGCCTCATGAACACCCATCCCACGGCCCTCCACGTCCGTGCTAAGGGAAAGTCCATCCTCCCCAGCTCTCGAGGTGAAAACTGTGGCCAAGACACAGCCAAGCTGTTGGACAATGAACATCACACCCAGGAACCTCAGCAAGATTTGCTGAGACAGCACGAAAACAAAACTGGGAGACAAATGTAGTGGGAAGAACAGTCTTCAAAGGGTTTTTACTAATCCCACTGAATTCTCTTATCCATCTGTTCCTATCCCTCCCTCAGGGCAGAGTTTAAAAATCTGGGCCAGCTACAGGTTTCTTCTAATAAGCCAAGTCTGTAACAGGCTTAGGGAAGCATGTAATTTACTTGGACCCCCGAAGGCAAAAGATAACCTGGAAGAGGGGGAGAAAGAGCAGCAGGACGTTTAATTTTGCCTCTAGACTGTTTACAGGGAACGGAGACGCTGCCTGAGGAGGGGATCCAGCTGCAGTGCAGGGACAATGCAAACTCAACTACACAAACACACATCCACACGTTATGGGCAGTTGGGAGCTATCAGCAAATCGCCCAAAGCTGGGGCAGCTGGGAGCTGGCAGTGGGGCAGTTACTGCCACAGGCTCCTTGCTGTGCCTCCTCCACACCTGGACAGGCCCAGCTCCATGGTTAAGAAGCAGAATCTGAAAATAGAATTTATTTTTAAAAAAAA
>WAAG01050061.1:0-51067 GCA_013390105.1 Tichodroma muraria | reverse complement strand
AAAAGTATATTATTACATCTCCATAAAAACTGCTGCCAGAAGGAAAACATTTTTATGTGCTCTGGAAGGCCAGATGTTACAAGAGGCTGTTTAATGGAGTGCAGAGTCAGGATCAGCCATGTCCTACACACAGTTGGGTTTTGTTGAGTTGTTGGGGTTTTTAAAGGTTCCTCCCGGTGGCTGGCACTGCACAGGCTCAAGCAGCAGGACCTTGCTGCTTAAACAAAGGGGTGGATTTGCTCTGAGGGGAAATGCCCTCTGCAGGCCGATGTTAAGGAATAGCTCATCCTCCCTGTCACTCCCCACCTGCCAGGCTGGGCCCAGGCAAAGCCCAGGCTGAGCCCAGCAGATGCAGGGCCTGGCTCCCCTGCCTGGCTCCCCCAGCCATCTGCTCCGAGTCTGACTCACAGGGAAACTCACTCCTCTGGGAGACCTCCAGGGCTGCCTGGTCACTTTGGATGCTTTCTGCACGGAACAAAGCAGCTGTCCGGGCTTTCTGTAAACATCATTTGGAGGGATAATATAAAGAGGGACATTTAAGCTGGATAAACACTTTGTTTCATCATGAAAGTGCCTGAAAATACCAGCAAAGGTAGAAGGGAACTCATCCTCCATTTTGCTCTGAAAAGCCAACAACACCCACAGCTGCTCTGGCTACAGAGCAAAGTGAAAATCCCTTTAATGAAACACAAACAGCAGTGTGTGCCAAGGGCTCCCAAAGCCACAGGCAGTGGGCAGGCTGAAGGCTCCAGGTGGAAAATATGTGGAATTACTTGGATATCAGTAAGGCAAAATTTGGCCTGCCTCTCCAGCAGTTATTTCAAACTCTAACTAATAAATGGAGGTTGTGATCTCTGCAGGGCTTGCAGCGTTGTAGGAATCAGCTGAGAACTGACCCCATCCCTCCACAGAGATTTGTTCTCACCAGTGTAGCCAAACACATCCACTGCTTTTGCCAAAGTGTCCAGCCAAAACCATGGGCAAACCTGGGGATGCTACATGACCTTCACCTGCCTCGACTCCTCTCCTTCCTTTTTCAAAACTATTACAGAACTGAACTTCTGTGAAATCCATAGGGGACCTCAAAGCCCATCCCATTCCACCCCTGTCTTGGGCACAGACACCTTCCACTACCCCAGGTTGCTCCAAGCCCATTCCAACCTGGCCTGGGACACTGCCAGGGATCCAGGGGCAGCCTGAGATGTGCCACGGCCTCCCCACCCTCACGATGGGGGAGTGAGGAGGCAGAAATAATTCCCTGGACAACCCCTGTCAGCACATCCCTGCTGTCCCCTGCACCCAAAAACTGCTCAGCTGGTGACTGAAGAGACTCCAGGACACTGGGCAACTGCTGGGGGGGAGCTCGAGGATCACAAGAAGATCCCACTGGTGGAAAAACAAAGTTACAACATCTGGAAGTCGGTGGGATGGGCCTTCCCATGAAAGCTGCCCTTGATGGGAACGGATGAGTCCCCTAACTGCTGAGCACAGGGATTTCCCTGAATGACAAATGGCAGAATGGCTCTGCTGGGCTTTCACTGAGCAGCAGCAGATCCCAGGGCAGCTCTTCCTGTTTGCACAGTCCAGCCTTCAGCCAGCTCTGCAAAACCTCCTGCCCTCACTAGAGAGAGTTCCAAGTTCAAAAATCAACGTCTGGGCTACTCTAATCCCAAATCTCAGGCCTCACTTCCCTGTGACTTTACATCCTCCCCTTCCATCTCCAAATGTGAATAAACTATAGATTTGGAGCCAACTTCTTTCTCAGCAAAGTCGCTTCCTCAGGCTCATCCTGGCTCAGGAAACACACACCCAGGTCCTTTGTGCACGAGGACACCTCGGGAAGGCACCTGCTCGTCCTGCCTGGGAGGAGGGGGCTGCAGAAGCCCATCCAGCAAAGTGCAGCGCTGACTCTGTGCCAGGAAAGGGGAAGCCTTTACATCTCCTCTGCACCAAGTGAAACAGGATCACACGGCTGCTCTTACCTTAAATAAAAGCGCAGCCTAATGAAACCTCAAAATGCAGCCAAAGCCGCTCGGAGCCGTGGCAAGCGACACAAGTGATTCCAAAGCACACAAAGGGGACAGGACCCCAAAACCTGCCAGGGAAAATCATCTGCCAAACATCTGGCCCCAATCAGAAGGGGTGGGAGGTACCTGCAGTCCCCAGAGAACGCGCAAGGTAATTGAAAAGCTGCTGGCACGTTTCATTTCCCTGCAAGTCCTGCTCCCTGCATCCTCTCTGGCAGTATTTATGAAGAACAACATTTATTCCTGAAAATTCCAGCCAAACCCCCCCCCCCCGGGGCAAAAGAGAGTCTCTGCCACACAGAGGCACTGCTGCAGCCAGGGCCTAATAAAGTTCCAGCGTGAAGATGTCACTTCAGCTTTAACCCTCCCTAAGTTTTCAGGCCAGAAGCAAATCCATGGATCCTGTGTGCCTGGAGCTGGCTAAGGATTGATCTCACCCTCTCGGGTAAGTTAATACGTGCACATACACAAAGCAATCATGCATACAGATAAATTGTATAAAGGAGTGCATGTGACAACACAGAGGGGTTTGTGCTGCACACAAACATACATTTCTCTACTGGATCGGGACAGAATCCGAAATTCTGTAATTGAACTGATAATGCAAAAGCCTGAAATCCCAAAATCCAGCAGCTAAAGTAAATTAAAGCTACACCAAGGGGAGTTTTTAACTTCCCAAAACAGGCTGAATCCTCTATGTCTCCCCCTTTCCTTATTCCGTCCGCACACAAAGGTAAAATCTTTGTTTCCTCCTAGAAATAGAGACAACTCACATGTGTAGCAGATGAAAAACTGCACTGGGGAAACCAAGGAAAAGTAGTTTAAGGCGCTGGAAGAGAGATGTCAACTCCCAGTGTATGAAATGAAACGGGCACAGGCCAGGGATGATCTCTGAGTAGATCACCTAGGAGGGACCAGCACATGGCCCAAGGCACGTAGGAACGGTCCAAGAGAACCCCACAATCCTGGTATGGTCTGGGTTGGAAGGATCAAAGCCCATCCAGCGCCACCCCCTGCCATGAGGGGACACCTTCCACTGTCACAGGTTGCTCCAAACCCTGTCCAGCCTGGCCTTGGACACCTCCAGGGATGGGGCAGCCACAGCAACAAACACAGTGTTTTGTGAGAGACAGAGAGAGGGAAAAAAACCTCCTCAAAAATTCAGCGCAACATTTAAGAGCAGCCAAGTGGGAACTTTGTAGGAACGAGCCTGGGGATACTCAAGAAAGGCAGAGTTTTTCCAAAAGCTCTTGACAAAGGCAACAAAACCCCCAGTTTGTGTGGGGTGCAGGGCAACAATCTCTCACCTCCAGGAAGTGACTGCAGAGAGCAGCTATTTCTAGACCCTTATTCCAGCTCCAAGTTCAGCTCTACCACGTGGCATCCCCTGAGCTGCTCCTTTGGCCTGCTCCTGGCCACCAAGTTAATCACTCCATCAGCACTCAGAAAATACCCCATCTGCAGCTACGAGGCCCAACTGGTTTTGGAGGAATGGCTCTCACCAGACTTCCCTTTCCAAGCACTGAGAGGCTGCTCTGCCATCAGGTTGTGAGCCAGGATATGACCAAGCCTGTGAACATTTCAAATCTTCCTCTCAAACACAAGGACATCTGCTACTCTCATTTTAGGATCAAAGGTGGTCAAGTAGCTTAAATGCTGAGTTGACCAAAACCGTGTAAATCTACCGTGCAAATTTTGGGTACAAAGTTTTTTCAAAACACTACTGATACCTGTCAATGTGGAACTCTAACGTGCTATTCAAGAGGTAACTAAAACTAACTCTTGGTGGCTTGGATTGCTGCAGGCTGCATAAAGGGCTGATCAAAAAAAAGGAGAAGTAAAACTTGCAGAGCTTGGGTGATGTGGCAAACTGGATTTCAAGCAAAATCCAAGCCTTGCACTCAGGAGTTTAGTCCAGCTGCAGGTAAATTTCCAGCTGGGGACAAACAGCTCCTCCTCACACAGAACACCTCGAGACAGTGTGGATGGAGACTGCAGGACTCTGTCCCACGCACAGCCAGCAAACCCCAGGTTAAAGGTGCCCCCAGGCTCCCCTGCTTGTGCAGGAGCTGTGATCCTCGCCCCAGCGCCGCTGCAGCGCTCCTGACGCTGGAACCAGGCCCTGGCCCCACGCACCACATCTGAATCCAATGTTCTGCTGCTAAAATGATGACAGAAGCATGAATCTCCCCACTGAAGCTCTGAGAGGGAAAGTCAAACCAAACAAGGCCCAGCAGCTCAGGCCAAGGTGTACTGAGGACACCCATTCTCCACAGGCCCTTGTTTTCCTTGGCACAGCTCGTGCTCCAGAGGCCACGGCCAGAGTCAAGCCCTTGGCCTTCACTTCACAGCCCTGATTTACAGGATTAGCAAGGTCTGTGATTAAATATTTGTCCGGGTCACCATAACTCGGGTGTAATTACTGCAAAAAGAGTCAAAAAAAAAAGGCTCAAAACTGTCTCCAGATGCCTTTTTCCTTCACTTGCTTTTCCATCAGCTTCTTCAACGTCAACAATATGGAAAGAAAAATCACCCAGGCTGGGGCAAGCTGTGCAAGACTAACCCAATTTCAGTCCCTCTCTGCAACCCCAGACCCTCCTTGCCTTCACCTGGCTCAAACCTGCACAAAACCATGAGGTTTTTAACAGAGTCTGCATTGTCCTTTGTGTGGAACGCCCCAGTCTGCCCTGGGAAGGCTCATAAAGGAGTTTCAGCTGCTGCCAATCTCTCCAGTCACTCATGACCTTACAATGTGCCTCCTGTCCTCCAGAGTTTATTACTCTGCTCGAGTCACTGACTTGCACAGCCCAAAGCAGGCCCGGTTCATCAGCAGGGAGGCAGAAGCCTTTGGCAGAAGCAGCCTCATCCAAGGAAGTCCACTCCAGCCTGTCAGGGGCTGCAGCACTGCTGGACCTGCCAGCCTGGCACCCTCCTGGTGAAAACCAGCTCACAGGAGGCAGTCAAAGTCATTAATGCTGCCACAAAACCCCCAAATGTTTATGACAGATTTATCTTATTTTTTTAGATTTTTTAAAATCAGTGTCTGGTACTGCAGGAAGAAAACACTAAAGGAAGATGCTGTGTCGTTGTTGTCCTTAAAAAAACCTTACCATCAGTGCAAAATACAGATTTGTTCTCAGTGGTTTAGCTGGCTTTTAAAAGAGAGACATAACAAAAGAAGTCATCCTGTATTTTTATAATCCTGTTGGAATCTTCCAGTGAGAAAGTGGGCAAATCTTACCGATAAAAATACCTGCAACATGCATGAAAGAATAAAAATTCAGGAATACCAAAAGACAAACTGAGACTTACAAGCAAGTCTAAACTCCCGCTGAATGTTTCGTATTTTTAATTGCAAGCTCTGGTGTGTCAAGCACAGTTCAAGGGGCTTTCTGGTAATTACACACTGCATTCACCATTTCACTGGGCTGCAGAACAGCAGGAGAAGAGATGTTTACACAACACCTCACAAAAGCAACGTTTTGTGCCTGACCGGGGCTGCTGGGTGTGGAGCGGGGCGAGGGCTGCAGGACACAGCAGGTAAGACCCCGAGGGTCTGCAGGACACAGCCTTACCTGTCTGGTGAGGCTCCCCCCCAGGTTCATGGTACCAGAGCCAGTTTTATTGGTCTGCAGCCACAGCATCACCGTGGAGGTCAGCTTGTAATGAGCAGTGCGGCCACTGGACTTCTCCTGCAAGCGGAAGGCAGCAAAAAGGGACAGGGACAGAAGGTTAAAATCCCTCCTAAAGCTACATGGGGGCTGGCCTGGCAGACCCCACAAGCAACAGGCCGGGTAAGTCTAACCCCACTCACGCAGCAAGGTCTCTTAAAGACAATTCTAAGTGTGCACATTCCTCTAATTTTCCAAATTAGAGGAATGGGCACACTTCATTTCCTCAAATTCCAAATCTAGTTAGAGCAATTTACCCCCCTATTCCCTTGTTTTTATTACCTAATTAGTGCTATTTATCTGTAGCTCTTTATGTTAAAAAGACCCCCACATCTCAGGATCACACGCACAGAAAGTAACATACTTTCAATTCTTCAGGGATTCTTTTTGATTACAGCCCTGACTTATCTCTATCCAAATTGCTTCGGGGCATTTTCAAAAATTAACAAGGGAAAGAAGTTTACAGCCCTGACACAATATTGTATTGTTCAGTGGAACACCTGTGCTCCTTAATTGTCTGGAAGTAAGTAACTGGGTTTTGTTTTCACTTGGGCGTATCAGCTGCCCCAGAGGCTGTACCTGAACCTCCACCACGTGGATGGAATCCCAGCATCCCTTAATCTTCTTTGATCCATCTCCAGCTTTCTTAATGAGGATCACCCCGGCAAAGCCATGATCCAGATCCCAGAGGTAGACAGAGGAGACTCCACCTTCAAAATACCTGCAGGATGCAACCCAAAGGCAAGTTAAAAGCAAGCAGGACCCAAGCCAGAGTCAGATATAGATAATAAAAATCTTAAATAAGCAGAACTTCTAAGTCCTAATACAGATTTTTTTTTTTTCCTTTCAAGACAGCACACTCTCACAGCTACACACCCAGAAACACAGCAGCTCAAATCACTTCATAATGCAGAGACTGTAATCACAAAACAACTGCACATTTCTCTGAAGGAGAATAAAGGTCTGGTGAGAACCAGAGCTATTTACAGATTTCTACAGGACTTGAGCAAACAATTCCTCTGATTCCAATTACCTACAACAGCTGGTAAAAGCACGAGCTACAAAGTGGGCTGAGAGTAAGGCTTTATTTTACAATTTGGTCTTTTTTTCCCTCTTTTCCCTCGCTATTGGCAAAGTCTGGAAGTTCTTTACAGCAAAGTTCACTAATTAAGACAAAAGGGAGCAAGTAAGTAACTTTATGTTGCTGTCTCAAAAGTCTGTGTGAAGCTGACATTGATTTACTGCAAAGGGAGCTGAATGGAAACCAAGGATCTCAGAAATGTAGAGATGCTGTTGAGGTTTTATTATTCCAGCATCAGACATGGGAAACAAGAAAAAATAAACCAGACTGCCTCAATCTCAGGTGTCTTTTGCTGAAAGTCCACTCAGAAAGCCAACAAAGCAATGGGATCTGTAGAGCCCCATTCCCTCTGGATGACACTGGTGCAGATGGAAAATGCACTTTATAAAATAATGGTAAACAACAGTGTTGGAAGAAAGATGCACAAGGAGTAATTCTGTCTTCTAGAAAACTGGAATTGCAACCCACAGCATTTTACCCCTTCCATTCTCAAGTTACCAAAGCCATAAGGAGGATGAAGGAAACGGGAATAATAAATACTTGTTCATGGCACACAACTCTCACATCTCAGGGGTGACCATGGCACACAAGGATCATGTGAAAGGAGGAGAGGAAACTTCATCAACAACACAAAATGTTGGTAGTCAGACTTTTCATTGCCTGCAGGAGGGCAAAATCTCATCATGCAAAGACAGGAGGAGCTGCCAGGACTGCCAATTCCCAGGCAGATTAACCCTGCTGCATTCTGCCTCTGACTGTCACACACACCTGGGAGTGACCACTCATTCCTCTTCTGCAAGAGAGGAAATCATCCCTCAAGGCCAGCATGAAAAAAATCATCAAACCTTCTCACCTCTGTGTTCCCCTCCTTTCTAACCATGGGCCTTCCAGTTGTGAATGGTGCTTAAAAGTCGATTTACTGCAATTTGGAATTCATGGATTCCCTCGAAGCATTGTGGATTAAAGCACACTACCCCCACCCCTGCCAACAGTCAGGAGATAAGCCACTGGGAAGTGAATGCCAGTGACACTTTCAACACCTCCAGCACCTTCTGAGCACTCACAGATCAGCTCAATGCTGTTTCAAGAGGGGACAGTCACCAAAGAGCCCCAATTCCCTTTAACTGCAGACATCTGAGCCTTTACCCAAACCAATGCTGACCTGGAGGGGGGGAACAATTTCCTATTAACTCAGCACAGCCTTTTATCTTCAATGGGTGGCTGTGCCCCTCCTCAGCAAGCCCAGCCCAGGCAGTTCAGGGCCCACTGTCCTGTGGCACTTGCCAACCACCGATAAACACAGCACTGAAAAAGCAAAGCCCAGCCATGCTAAAGCCAGGCTTCCAGCAGGCAACCTCGACCTAACAAACCAACAAACACCCTTTTTATATCCCCCGGGGAATTCACAAATGGATTTTGGTTAATGGGAATTCCAGTCCTGCAGTGAACCTCAGCTCCAACCCAAGTGACCCTTCCTTCGGCAGTGGGAATCAAAGGCCAGAGAGAAACAGTTATTGTTCCTTCTCAGAGTCAGATTGCTTTAAAAATATATATAATATATGGGTTTTTTTCATATACAGAATCAGTGAATTCACTCCAACTGGCAGTCACTGAGAACATTACAGCGTGCACAGACAGTTTCCCCATTACCCACTTTATGACCTTGCTACAAGCATGAAACATTAATTAAGAGAGGGATCGAAACAAGGTTTTGGGAAATTTATTCTTACCTACTGTACTTTGATCCTAATGACATGAAACAGGAAAAAAATAATTTTTATGTGGTTCACCTTTATGAGATTTTACATAAAGGCTTTTGTGGGTATTTTAAGAATGTGCTAAAATGTTGTCTGAAACCACATAAAACCATGTGAAGAACCTCCCGCCAGAACCAACAGCGCACACATGGAAACGCTTTAACTGCCTTTGGAGATCTAATGAATCAAATATAGTATTAATATTGTTTTAAATACCAACATGCTATTTCAATAAAGCTGCTCTGCCACGGCCAGGCCCAGGATCTGGAGATTGGAACAACAATGCCAGCGACTGAATCCAAGGCACGCCAGGATATACATTATCCAAAGGCTCCTCTGTGTTCCAGCACCACAGAACTGCTCCAAAATCCCCTCCTCCTTCATGGAGAAAATATATAGTACTGATCACTACACTGGAGTTCATCTTCACATAGCACTGAAGAGGGATTTCTGAACCCAGGAAAGTCACAGTTGGAGAAGGGAACATTCCTGTTTGTGGGTTTTTTTAAGAAAAATAAAGAGGTGCCCCAGGCTAATTGGTCCATAATAGAAAATGAGATGACAGATTGGGAGGAATTTAGATTGACATTTGTGGACTTGGATTTGCTGGAGGGGGGCTGGGCTTCCTCCAAGAATCCCCTTCACCACGGACTTAACTGCAGCACATACTAAAATCCAAGCAGGAGAGGAACCAGCTTGGAAAAGGCTCCAGGAAGGCACGAACTGGGATCTTCTCTGTTAAAGAAATGGATGGGCAAGGCAGAGCACAGGCCCAGAGCCAATACAGCAGTGCACTAAAGCTCCTGCATTAAACATCTCTTTCCTTGGTGGCCTGTTCTGGATGGCCCCAGCCCTGATCCTCCTGCACAGCCATGGCTGGAGAAGGCAATCTGTCTTCTTTGGAAGCTGGAATCACAGAATTCTTGAGGCTGGAAAAGCCCTTTAAGGTCATCGAGTCCAACTATCAGCCCAGCACCACCACATTCAGCACTAACCCACATTCCCAGGTTTTCTGAACACTTCCAGGGGTGGGGACTCCAGCACTGCCCTGGACATCCTATTCCAATGCTTTACAACCCTTTCCCTGAAGTTTTTTCCTAATATCCAACTTAAACCTCCCCTGGCACAACCTGTGAGGCCGTTTCCTCTTGTCACCTCGGAGAAGAGACCTACCCCCACCAAAAGTCTCAAAGTATCCAAGCAACTAGCAGACGCTTCTGGGATGTTCAGGAGGCCTCAAGGAGGTGGAATTCCTGTTGTGGTAGCTCAGAAACAGCCCAAGGGACAAACCATTCTCAAAGGACAGCTTCAGAGCAAAGCAAACACTACTCTCTGCCTAAGGACACCAATCGATCCAGGACATTTCAGACAAGATCAATCAGGCTTTACCTACAGACTAAACTTTGTTATAAAACAATGAAAAATTGTTTTATGGTAGTCATATCCCTTTATTAACAAGGAAAACACTGCTAAATGATATCACAGTTGGGTTCAGTTAGAAGGACCTTAAAAGATCATCAAGACCAAGTGACATACCTGTCCTTGGAGAGGACAGTCAGTGTTCTATCTCTCGGAAAATAACTTTTTATAAGGCTGCCCAGGAAGGTGACCAAAAGGCATAAGGCCCAAAGTAATCATTCATTCTCTTTACAAAATTCAGAACAGCAGTTCACTCAAAATCAATTATAGTTTTAATGTCATGATCAAACACTGAATTTTTATATCCGTTACTCATCAACCACAGAACTCCTGGAAAAGCTGTTTTATACAAAAAATGTCACACTTAAGGCTGACCTACTTTACAAATGCAAGAATAAAAGAAAATATTTAAGCTAAGAATGATCCAAAGCTTTATGAAGTGTTTGAAGTTGAAGCGGGTGGAGAGACAGGATGGAAACTTGTCTAAAGGAGCCGGAGCTGTACCCATGAAATAGAGGCTGTGGCCAGAACAAAGCCGGAACTTCAAGAGGGATGTGATAGGGGAGGAAATCCCCCAGCTTCCAGGACAGCCCTCAAGAAAGGAGGGCAGATTGATCACTTTGTTTTAGCACTGAAGGACAGCTCAGAAAAGGCCCCGTGACCCTCCTGATAACATCTGCTCCTCCACCAGCAGATCCTGGACGCTGTGAGGAGAAAAAGACTTTCCACCACACAGCAATAAAAGCAAGCTCTGACTTCCAGTTACACCTCAGAACCAAATCATTCATCCATAAAAACATTTGTGCATTTTCCAGTAAGTAGCTGAGAGCCAGAGACAAAAAGTCTGTGGCTTATGGCTCTCCCCAACCCCCTGATGCCAAAGCACCAACACCTGCAACCTCAGCCTGGCTCTGCAAACCTTCCAAAGGCTTGCACAGGGTTTCAAACTGGCTCATTTAAAGCAGAAAAATGTATTTTCTCTTATTCCCTAAAGGCCACATAATTATTTTTTCCAGCTACATAAGTTCAGCATAGAAAGGGAAATGTCTTCAGCTATTTAGATCAACAGACTTCCAAGAAAACTGGCATTTAAAAATCCTACCCCAAAGGAAAATACTGAGCATTCAGCTACACACATTTTTATAAGAGTGACAATGACTGAAGTCACAGCGTGAGCAGCTGGTATCTTGCATCAACCCAAAACATTTCCTAAATGCTGAGGTGAGGAAGCACATTCCAACCCTCACGGGAACAGGAGACCGGAGTGGCAAGTGACATGGCACAACTGCCACCAAGTCCTTCCCCTGTCACCTCAAACCAGCACTGGAATCGCAACAGAAATACGAAGGAACTGGCAAATTTGAGCAACCCACCTTCCACCAAACCCAAAGGATTGCTCAGGTGTTCAAGAAATCCCCTGCAGTCTCACCCTTCAAGGAGGAGGAACAAATTCTTCAGGAGATCAGTTGTCCCTAAATAATTGTTGCCTCCATCCAGCTGTCGAGTGATGAGGCTCAGGAGCCTGATCTTTAATGAAAAGACAGGCTGGTACCAGGATGTGACACTTCTCCTACTGCTGTGATTCCAGACGATTTACAACTCCTCTCTTCTTCCCTGGCCCCAGGAGCACAACTGTGGAGCACTTCCACAATATTACCCAGTTAAAATGAAGAAGGTAAAATGTCTGTGCACAGCCCAGGGGTTTTGCACCCCACTTGATGAACTCAGCCCAAATTACGCTTGGGGGCTCTGTACAGGTATTTTACAGGAATTCTTTCCAGCATACACAGGTGCAAAAGTCCCTGGAGCAAACATACCAATCCAGTTAGGTATGTGTAACTTCAATGCCAGTTGTACTTAAAAGCACACATCTGGCCCACGGTGGGATGACTCAAACTGCTCAGCAGAGTTGTGAAGTGCAGGAACTCTGCAAGGAAGGCAAACAGTATCCAAACAAAGGGTTCCTGAAGGCTAAAAGTCTCCCAGAACCTCCCAGTTTGTGCTTTCTAGCACCTTTCATTGTTTAATGAAAACTATACTGTTCACATTTTCCTTCCCACCTGATTGCTCCTGGCAGATGGAAATTAATGACCAAATCCCTTTGGAGATGTCACCTGGAAATGGTTCCATCAGCCACATAATGAGCAGGACAAGGGGTCACTCTGGAATGTGCCCAAGCAAGGAACTGCTTCATTAACACCAGGAAGCTCCCACTGCTCCCAAACCCTTCTCCCGTGGCCATCCTCGGGCAGCACAGACACTGCTTCAGCCATTCCCAGCCTGCCACATTCCAGACCCTGCCAGCTGAAATCCAAACGTGGATAGGAGGGGAAGAGACAGCAGAAATCTTCTGTGTCATGGTTTAAGTTTGCCAAAACCTTTGGAGGCTGCAGATTTCACGTGACATCAATTCTCTAACAGAAGAATTCTATATCAGATCTGCCACAAGAAGGCTGCTGTTGTTTAAGTTACTCTGTCTTCAAATTCCATCATTAAAACACCGTACATTTGTGAGGGCACGAGGTAAATTTCTGTCCATACAATACAAAGTATTATTAGAGACAACCCATTCAAAAATTCCAGATCACAATAAACCGACAGTTTAAAATTTCACCTCAATTTTGGATGTAAGTAATCTCCTCCTAGGGATTTAAAGCCTTCAGAGAGCAGTGTTTGAGGACAGTGCTGCATCATCAATGCTGACCTCCTAATCCAAGTGTTCAGTTTTTATGTAATTACAGAGAACCGTGGGAACCCAAGGGAAAAACTCCTCCTCCACCCAACATCTTCGATTCAGAAGATAAGAATGCAGTTGTGTGCAGAGCTGCTCCAAAATGGAACTCCCAAAGAAAAAAAAAAAAAAAATCAGATGAAAAGCAACTGATTTCGTTTTCCAGCAGGCCAGTACACTTATTTTTCTCCTCTTTCCTAAGAAGATTCTCTAATTTATGTAATATTTATCAACAAAGTCAATATTAATTCTGCTCTGAGCTGCCCACGGCACGCTGAGGAGGGGATCCCAACACTGCTCTGTTTTCTACATGTGAGTAATTTCCTTGGGAAAACAGCATGGCTGTAATTGTAAAAGCACACAGACAAGAAAGCAGAGAAAATCTTGGTGGTTTAGAGCTGTCTTAGGGGACTCCATCTCACCCTCATTAGCCTGACCCGAGGCAAGAACCTCCCCGATGGCACAATCCTGATGTCACACCCACCCTATCGTGCAGATCCCCAGGCAGCAGAGGGACGCGGAGGCAGTTTCCTTAGTGCTGGGATGCACAACAAACCCATCTGGATTCAATCTGCAGGGCCCTGGCTGTGCAGGCCCCAGGAACTCCCATGCCCAGGAGAAAGCCGGCGCAAAGGGCCGCAGCAGTAATGAGGAACAGGGAGCTGGTGGCCATAAAGTCACTTCAAAGCTTTCCAGGGGCTTCCAGCTCAGGCAGAGCAGGTTTGCATCCGAACACAGACCCAGGGCTCATAAAGGGCTCACAGCTGTCAAACCCCTCGGTGAGCTCCAAGCCCGTCCAACCTGGCCTTGGACGCTTCCAGGGGTTGGGCATCCACAGTTTCTCCGGGGACCCTGTGCCAAGGCAGGCTGTGCTGAAAGCAGCCCCCTCGTCAGACCTCTTACATCTGTCCTTTACCTGGTGCAATCGGGGCTGTTCCGTGCACAAAGTACTGCAAGGCTGGGCAAACAGATGAATGCAGCAGCTGCTACAAACCCTGGGAGAAGTGCAAAGCATTCTGTGAGCTGGCCTGAACTCCACTGAGAGGCTCTCGGGGTCTGCCAGGGAAGGAGAACTCAGATGACACCACAGCAGATCTCATTTACAGCCCAAGGGCAGAACTAACAGAGGTTTCTATTTTTTTTCTTATCAGGACTAAGGCAGTGTCAGAGGCTGTTCAAGCACACAATCCAAAATAAACTAGGAAAAAGGGTAAAAGCATCTGAAGAAAGATCAACCATGCAGCAGTTTACGGGGCATCTGAGCATACTCGGTACAGATGATGGCACAGGTCAGTCAAAATGAGACAGCCCTGAAGCCCAGCAAAGCCAGGCTGTTCCACGAGATTAAACAGAGTAATAAAAATAAAAAATACAGTCAGCCCTGAGCACTCTAAAAATGAAAGGCCAAACTCATCTTTCACTGCTGTACCTGCCCAAATGCTGGCAAAAGGCTCCTCAGTCCACACATTCCTGAGGCACAGGGAATCCAGGGAATTCCTCCTCCAGAGCAGAGAAAGGCACTGGATGCTCAGCTGGCTGCAAAGAACACCTGTGTTCTATCCACAGGACAGGAATATCCATGCTGCAAAGAGCAGAGGCCTGGGGTGCCACCCTCAGCACTGCTAACACTACCCAAAACTGGAATAACTATTCTGGACCAGATTCCAATCAAAATTCAATAATAAAAGGATTACACACAACAAAGATGTTTCAGAGGTCAATCCTCTCCCAGACCTCCTTCCACTCCTACCAAATTCCTGGTCCAGAGCTCTAATATAACAAACTGAAAATGGATCAACATCAAAACAGACAGAAGCAGAAGTTCAAAAGGTTTCATTGCTCATTCTGTTGAGGAAACTCAAAATCTTAATCAATACAAACATTTTCAGGAGCAGAATGATTAAGATGATGTTTTATCTTTTTTTAAAGCTGTTAAAAATCAAAAGCACCAATAAATCCAATTTAAGCCACATTAGAAAGGAAGAATAGCTTTCTAAATGTATGTCAGTCACTAAACTAGTCCAAAGTTGCCAAAACTCATCCTGTTTGCAGAAAGATCAGCAGCATCCTTCCCAGGGGAGGTCTATTTAATCACTCCAGAAATTATTTCTTCCAGACAACAAAGAGCCATTAGATTACTTAATTAAAGCTCTGATTATCTCCAACCCAAAACAAGGGAAGGCAGAATCTAAAATAGGGAGATTTAACCAGCTGCCCTGGTCCTCATTATGCTTTGATTTCAATCAAGCACACACACGTCAAGCAAAGGGCAATAAATTACAACCATGTGTTGGAAGAAATTATCTTCACCATATTGAAGTGGAAAGCCAAGGCTCTAACTGAGTGGTGTAAGATATTAGACTTCCATCTGGGAATAATAACCTACTGAACACAAACATACCAGGGCATTAGCTCCAGGCACTGCTGGAGTTAAACCTGGCAGCAGGAGATGGAAATGGAACAGTTGTTTTTTGGGAAAGTGACATGGATTTTGGTAAAACAGATAACCAAGAAATATGCTTGTTGTTTAACACAGAGAACAGAGAGGGAACCAAAAACCTGGTGTAATCTCTTTAACCCAAATGCCTCTAGAAAGAAAAGCTGGGAAACTCCAGAGATACTAAAGGTGAAAAAGACACTTAAGGCCAATTCAGCACTGGTTCACAGGCACTGAAGGTTCAGCAGAATTGCTCTTCTCCAGCTTACATGATTTTATTACATGCCACATTACAAGACTTCCCCAAATTTGTTTTCACACCACAGTCACTCAGTGGCCACTAAGCTTTTGGGGACAAAATTGAATTTTAAGGTCCCTAGCAAGCAAATCTGACTGGATTATTCCACACAAACTGTTAATAAATCCGTAACAGGCTGTTTCCCTCAAAACACCCACGACAGCAGGTGCCAACCCCTTGGGAAATGGCAAATACAATGCAGTGACTCACTGAACGTAGGTGGAGACTTACCACACCTGATGAAAAGAGAAACCTAAAAAGGAAAGGTGTGTGGGCCAAATGGGACTGACACAAGGAAAAACTGAAGCAATCAGTTGGGATGAAGAAGTGTTGGGAGAGGCTCGAGATGAATTCTGTGAGATATCAGCACTTTCTGTGCTAAAGGTAAAATGGGAGCCGATCCCGGGCAGGTTTGGACCACGTGTGGAGAGCAGAGTGGGATGGAGGTGTTCCCCAAAGCACCTACTTATGGAATGACCAGCATCAGGTGTATCTGGAAGCTCAGGAGTGAAATGAGCCCCGTGCACAGCAGCTTCTGAGAGACCTGGGATTGATCAGCCTGCAGAACAGGAGGCTCTGGGGTGACCTGACTGGGGCCTTGCAGTGCCTGAAGGAGCCAACAGGAAAGATGGAAAGAGACCTTGGACAAGAGCCTGGAGTGCCAGGACAAGAGGGAATGCCTTCCCACTGCCAGAGGGCAGGGTCAGATGGGATATTCAGATGGAATAGCTCCCTGGGAGGGTGGGCAGGCGCTGGCACAGGGTGCCCAGAGCAGCTGTGGCTGCTCCTGGATCCCTGGAAGTGTCCAAGGCCAGGCTGGACAGGGCTTGGAGCAACCTGGGACAGTAAAAGCTGTCCAGCAAGGCTGGACACAAAGCCATAACTTGCTGTGAAAAACCCAGCAGAAACTCTCATTACAGGAATAAAATGCCTGAACAGCCCAAGAAATTCTGGGATCTGGTGCTCCCTGCGAGTGCTGTGATTACTTTTGTATTCACTGTTACCTCTCTTCCATAAAACAGCACCTGTGGTTACAGAGGCAACTCGGAAACATTCTCTGCCCCACAGAGGGACAGAACAGCCTCTTAAGGGACTGCTGGTGAGGAGCTGATGTGTCAGATTTGAGGCTTCTCCCTCAGCACCATTTTCATCCTCTTCATCTGCAGCCACTGCACTCAAAGTGGTATTTTTTAAGAGAGAATTTGTAATGTGAAGTATCAATTAGCCTGGTGCCCCCCGTGAAGGATCTGTGTGGGCAGGCAACCCCATAAGAGTGAACAGAAATGATGAAAGCCTCTGCAGGTCAACTCAAAATGTAGATTTTCTGCACATTGCCTACAGACTGATCCCTGTTCCTGGAGGGTGAATCTGGAATAGATCTCTCCATCTAACAGCAACCAGAATTTGCACAAAAGATACAGTCCTGAGGGCTGCCAGCACGCTTAGCTCTTTGATTAATACATCAACGAGCCTGAAGCATCTCCCAATGCTGGAAAAGCTCTGCTGTGCCTGGCTCTGGAATTGGGAAGGACACTGGTACCTGGCCCAGGATGCCTCGTGCCCTCCCTCCCCAGCTCCAGGAGCTGCCAGAGTGGCAGGGCAGTGACACCTCCACCAACTCTGCTTGGCCCAGCCCCACTGCTGGCTTTACAGCACATCCCAGGGACAGCTCCCAGCTCCAGCAGCCGTGGGAGTGACATCCCTGCCACTGCCATCCCCTTCCCACCACAGCCCTGCCCACCCAGCTCCAGCAGCTGCTCCATCAGGAATTGCTGCAGTCATTCCCAACCAGACATGCTGGCAAGAGCAGCACTGAGAGAAGCTGGCACTTGTTACCACCTCTGAATTTCCACTCTCTGATCTCCAAGTAAAAATTAAGCCTCTGCTGTCAAAACACAAAAATTCCAATTGTCTTATTCAGGAAACTGCAGAGCCCAACTGCAAGAACAAAAGCTTATTTCTCTCCACATCTCTGTTGGAGGTAAAGTACAAATCCTGATTTCAAGCACAACGAACCCTTCAGACACTGAGGTTAAGTTTCTTTAACTTTGTAAATTCTTTCCACAAATGCCACAATTTTTTTTATGCTGCTCAGCCAAACATAAGCCACCCTTGTCCTCTTTTCCTCCTCCACTTTTGGGATCACAACAGGCACTGAAGTGTTCTGTGCTGGCACCTCATAGTCTGACCTGTCCTCCTGGCTGTGATCCCTCCTGTATCTCCTCTGACCATTCCTGCCTGTAAAACCTGCACTGACAAACAGAAAGATGCAATTTGGAACAACCTCACCTCTTCCTTCCACGCAATACATGAGGATTGTTATATAAAGGTACTGCTGTACCCCACGCTGAGCAGGGCTCAGCAGATTCACCTCAGTCAGAGAAACCTGCCCCGTGCTTCCCTTCCAGCAAATTCAAGCTGTTTAAAGAAGCTATTGTATCCAGCTATGACTTCATGGTCATCTGAGCAGAGAGGGATTTAAAAAGACAACTCTGATTCCATAAACCTCCTCATTTTCATCTCAGAGTATTAAAAATCTTACTGGTCCTGCTCTGTTCTGCATCTGGGGAGTAACTTCAAACTTGGCTTTGCTGAATATGCAAAATTCCTTTCTTCCAGTCAGTTCAGATACCAATAACAACTGTTACTTACAAGAGAAGTTGGAGAGTATGAAAATAACGCATGAAAAGAAGTAAAAATTTGATACCTGTAACAGAAGTGTGACACTTAACACATTTGGACAGGCTACATTTACACTGAGCCACAGAACCCAGCAAGAAAAGTTCCTTTCAATGTGCTTCTGTCAGCACTGTAACACGAACTACATCTTGTGCTGTGTTTTATCTCCCTTTTCAGGCAACATGAAGCAGCAGTGAACTTTGTTCACTTTTTTTCATGGTCTTTAAGCACCTCCCTAAGAAAGTGTCCCAGTAAAGAACACACTTACTGGTTCATTTTGCTTTGCAATACTCGCTGCATAGTTTCAGCATCACTTTCCACCCCAGCACTGCTTAGGAGACCACAGAGTACAGAGCCCACAGCTGAACCTGATCACATCCCAAGGACACGGAGGCAAGTGCAGTGCAGGACCAGTACAGCCCCAATTTACAGAAAAATTGTTCAGCTGACAGCTCACCCAGACAGCTTCCTATTGCTGCTTTAAAAAAGCCTAATCTGCATTAATCTCACACTTGCTCTATTAATTCCTTTGTTTTATACCTCTTTATAATTTACAAAATTATGTTTATTCAGGGCTTATTTATTTATAGGGCCTGAAACAAGCACCCTGCAGCAGAAGTGCATTAATCCCTGTCCAACTGCTGCATTTCAGCGTTCAGTACCTGTCGTTTTACTGGAAGATGTGAGAGTTGCTGCTGCACAGAGATTTTTTTAAGAGTACAGCCTTGAGGGAATGGAAAATGCAGATGGTTTAAGACAGAACTTAGAGATCAAAGAGAAGCCAGGTCATGCCAGGACAGAGACAGCATCAATCTTTTACAGGGGGAAGGAGGTGGGAAAGCACCTCAGCATCTGCCTTTGGCACCAGCTGACAGATTTGATCACATCTGGCATCGCAAACCCCAGCGCTGCCTCCCCCTGCCAGACCCCGTGTGCACGCCAGCCCCGGGGGACACAGCCGGACAGACAGACGGACAGACAGACAGGGCTCCGAGGGTAGGACTGACATACAAGTCTCTGTACTGGTCAAAGGCATTGTTGGCTTCCACCTCCAGCTTGCGCAGGCGAGCCGAGGGCATGGCACCGTCCTCCAGGGGAGGGTCGTACTTGTTGCTCCACGGTGACCTGCCAGGGAGACAAGGACAGGGACAGTGAGACAAGGGGACAAGAAGAACAGGAAATGAGACAGCCTGGTCATGGCCCCGATGCTGCCAGAGCTCCCAGGAGCGTTTGGACAACGCTCCCAGGGATGCTCAGGGTGGGATTGTTGGGGCGTCTGTGCACGGCCAGGAGTGGGACTGGATGGTCCTTGGGGGTCCCTTCCAGCTCAGGACATTCCGTGGCTCTGAAAGGTTTAATATTGGTGGGTCTGACCTCATCCACTTCCAAAAAAGCCAAAAGGTGCCCAGAGCAATCTATGTGTAAGAACTGCACCCTCTGCAGCCATTTCAAACGCTGGCAGAAAGGGGACACTGAGCCCTCAAAACTCACCTGGGGGCCATTCCCTGGCTTCAGGTTTTTCTGTATAAAAAATACCTCTTGGGTTTCAATCTGTTCCTTCTTATATATTCAAGAACAAGGCTTCAGCTGCTGAACATTAAATATTTAAAATTGTTTTCATGCAAATACAAATCGATTGTGTAGTTTACTTGGGATCTGACAGTATTTGAGCCAAGCACTGCTGGCTATGATTAAGGTCCACATTTTCCTCCACTATTCTGCTTTGAAATGAATTCTACCTTTAACATAACATTAGGAAACCCTTTGAAAAGTTTGAAGGATTTAACAGGGTTTGTAAAGCTGCAGGTTTTACTACGATTTCTGCAGGTGTGGAAGAGATTTTTGTGTTCTTAATGAAAGATTTGGTATTAAAAGATTAATGGAACCCTTTGCCCATCTGATTGAGGCTTTTATAACTCCCATTCTGGAAACCTGCATTTTGCTTTTCATTTCCCCTTGGAGTAACCAACTTACACATATCACTGCTGGCTTAAAGAAAAGCACCTCTACCCTTTCTCTCCCCTTTCCCCACTCACTTCTCCCAGCCCCTGGCTACAGCACCAGGTCCCAGTGCTGGCCACAGGGAAAGGCTTTTTCTCAGCAGCCCTTTGTCACTCATTTCTCAGAAAGGCAGTGGGGTCTGACACCTGTTTGATGCAAAGCACAAAGCTCAGGCTCTGCTTTGCTCCCTTCACTCCTTCTGACCACACCTGAAAGGAAAGGTGAGACCAGGAAAAGTGGAGTTGTTGAGTCACATCCACCCAAGCGATGTTTGCAGGTCATGGTTTTCAACTCAGGGCTGTGCCCAGTTCTGGGCCCTTAATTTAGGAAGGACATGGAGGGGCTGGAGCGTGTCCAGGGAAGGGAATGGGGCTGGGGAAGGGGCTGGAGCACCAGGACCAGCTGAGGGAGCTGGGAAGGGGCTCAGCCTGGAGAAAAGGAGGCTCATGGGGGACCTTCTGGCTCTGCACAACTCCTGACAGGATGGGGCAGCTGGGGGGGTCAGGCTCTGCTCCCAGGGAACAGGGACAGGACAAGGGGAAATGGCCTCAGGCTGGGCCAGAGGAGGCTCAGGTTGGACAGCAGGAGGAATTTTCTCATGCAAAGGGTGGCCAGGCATTGGCAGGGGCTGCCCAGGGAGGTTTGGAGTCCCCATCCCTGGAGGTGTCCAAGGAACACCTGGATGTGGCACTCAGTGCTCTGGGCTGGGGATTTGTCACAGGTTGGACTCGATGGTCTTGGAGGGTTTTTCCAACCTCAGTGATTTTGGGATTTTAAACAGCTGCTTAAAATGTGGTTGGCTTTGGAGGGGAGTCAACAGCCACAGGATCCCAGCTGGATCAGGCTGGAAGGGCCCACAGGGCCTCATCTGGTGCCACCTCCCAGCTCCAGCAGGGCCAGCCCAGAGCACAGGATTGTGTCCAGATGGATCTGGAACACCTCCAGTGAGGGACACTGCACACCCTCTCTGGGCAATGTGTCCCAGATCGTGTAAAGAAGTTCTTCCTCGTTTTCAGGCGGAACTCCCCGGGATCAGTCCCCGCCCGTTCCTCTGGGGCCACTGCTGGGTCCCGGGGAGCAGAGCCTGGGCCCTGCTCAGAGCCCTCCCTGCAGACAGGGACACACAGGGATGAGGTCCCTTCTCAGCTCTTTCTTCACTCCTTTACCTAAAATCTCTGAAATCTGGGAGAGATTCAGATAAAAATCCCCCTGGTGCTCCCAAAGGGCTCAGCTACAGCAGAGGGTGAGCAGAGAACTCCTGCAGAACCACTGTGAGATGCTCTAAATGCAAACACCAAACCTCCTCCCCCGACTGCAGGAACGGGATCGAGGGGCAGCCCAGAACAGACCTTTCCAGCCAGCAGCTTGTGGCATTCTCATCCCATTCCAGTTGGAGCCAGCAGCGGCTTTACCAACAAAAAAACCTCCTAACACGGCCCTGTGTTTTTATTTTTGTGAAAATGCACTCACAACACATTTAAACACTTAACTGGAGCTATTTGAAGAAAAGACAGATGGACAAGCACTTAAATTTCAAAAGTCAGACCTCTAATTTCCCCAAGAGAGAATGGTTTGTGTTTCAGCTAACAGGTTTCAGTGTTGTTGGCCCCAAATTCCCCATAAGGATTCCATTTAACAGAGTGATCAAACACACTTCGAGTGGAAATGTATGGACAAAGGCAGGGACCTTGAAGTCTAATATTAAAAAAAAAAAAAAATTAGTAAAAGCTCTGCCTTCACAATGCAGATTCCATGACTGTTTGATATCCTTCACAAACCTCTGTTATTCCAAGAGCACTCACAGAAGTACCTGTGAGACTCCCACAAGCAGGATTTGATAATATGAAGAAAATAAAAGGTATCTATTATAAAGATCCAAGGAGATTTCAAAAATCCACCTTCTAGTCTGATCCACGTTTGACATGGACCAAACCAAGTCTGTTTAAATATAAGGAAAGACTAAACTGTGATGGGCTAAGCATTAGGATATTCACTTCCCACAGCAGCTTTTCTTCCAGGCAAATTCCCAGTCAAATGGTAAAGCCACTCAAAAAACCCAACCCTATAAAACTGGATTCCCAGTGAGAAAGTCTGATTACCCAGCCCCACCTCTCCTGCTGAAGGGGAATGAGGCTCAGCTGCCCACAGAACGCTCTGAAATCCTTGGATTAGTGCTAAAAGAAATGCAATTAGCAACCTGTCCAACACGAAGAAAAGGTGTTTGGCTCGAAGTGTGCAGGAATTGGGGATGCAGCACGTTGCAGGAGTAAGATTCCCTGGGACTTCTAATTGAGCGTGTGGTTCTGAAAAATGGCTGTGGAAATATCAAAAGCTTTTAAAGCCCAGTGAACTCCTCCTAGATCTTGGCCTAATTGATTAAATTAGTGTAAGAGCCACTTCCCTGTAACTAACTGCAGATTTTATGAGGTACGAAGCAGTGTCTGGACACAGGCACAGAATGGGATTAACATGCACAGGGCAGTGCTGCTGGGGTTTCAAAGGCTTCTGCTGTGTGCTGAAGGAAAGAATTTACTTCATGAATCAGAGCTGGGACCAATCAATTCCAGAAGGAAGAATCACTTCAATCCAGAATGCCTGAATCAAAAGCCTTAGGAACAGGATTCTTTCATGCCAGCAATTAACACGTGGTGCCTGCTCCTAGAGGAACAAATGAAAGAGCTTTTCTGAAACCTCATTACTTAATAAGTCCTGAAAATTTCAAAGTGGTTTTAAAAACCGAATTCCTCCTGCTTCCTTGTAACTATTTAATACCATCTCAGAAAGATATGGAGCAAATTTCAGAGGCACTCTGAAATTTCAAGAGTTCAAAGAGTGACACTGACCTTAGAGGAAGGGCTGTCATGTGCCCTAATTAAACACAGGGGGTTATTAGTGATTGCACAATGTCTCATTACTGTCTAACCTGTGCCTTTTCCAGTTCCCTGTGTCCCTGGTGATTGATGTCCACACCAACAGCCTGAGCAGGATGCAAAGGGGCTGCAAGAAACATCACGACTTCAGGGAGAAAGCATCTCTTGAAAGATCCACAAGAAATTCAGGATTCAATCCCTCCCCCTGCATCTGCCAGAGGGGCTGCAGCTCTGTGGGTACATCTCGTGGGGGGCAGAAGCTCTAAACTCCTATTTTATCTACTAATTCAGAACTGATTAAATGCAAGTAGCTGCTAAAGTGGATCTGACCAGCTGGAGCACACACAATTAATGCAAAATGCTTTTAGAAGGCACCAGGCTTTTCTGTAGACAGTTGAAATAGTTCCTAAATATGAGATTAGCACCCTAAAGAACGTGAGTGACACTCCATCTTCGGGTCCTGCTCACTTGCTGGCTTCCTGCAATAGGTTATATTTTAAACAATGCACTAGGATTTACACTCAGCCAAAATCCAGAGGCACTGTCAAACTCTGCATCCACTCTCATTCTCCACCTCCTTTTTCTAGGACAAAATGAATCCCAGGATGTTCTCTGTGTAAATCATCCACACACAGATGTGCTTCACATTAGAGAGGGACCTTTCCTGCAACTCAAAGCAACTGAACCAATTCATCTTGAATCCTTTACAAGCTCACCTGCTTCAGCAGTGATGCCCGAGCCAAAGAAAAAAAGATTTGTTAAAAAATATTTTCTGAAATTCCACTTTGAAACACAATTCTTGAAACATTCTGGCTAGATGAACGCAAAACACTACATCAAATCTGCACAGAGCAAAGTGAGATTCTTCCTGGAGATAATTCCAAGCACTAAAATGTAAATTATGACACTGAAGCTACAAGGAGAGACAACTGGAAGCCTCAGAATCACCCCCAGAAGCAGCAGGATGGCTGAGCTGGTAATTCAGGGCAGGAGATGGACGGGGTTACCTCACAGCCCAGCACCCTTCGTTAAGGGAAAGAACAAAAGTGCTGCAGGAATCACAAAGGTTTCTGGACCATAAATCCATGAATCTTAATTAAATATCTGGAACTATGCCACTGTCACTACAGCCATTAAGGAAAGTCAGGCAATGTGAGAAAGGGAAGGGATGGTTTAAACATAAATTAAAAACATCATCCTAATGGCAAGGTAGAGGAAAACACATTAAAAGAGAGACCGTGTTCAATGTGGCAGCCAAAACACTGAAACCTGATTGCACCATTCCAGTATTGCAGCCCCTCCTAGTTCAAAATTAATCATATTGTAATTATACACAGCTTATAGGGTTCAAATATTTTCATTGGTTTTGTCTACATTCCTCAGAATAATCAGCTATTTTGGTAGATGGGGATTCCTTTTCTTTGGTAAAAACTTGGGCCAAGATTTTCAAACAGAACTAATGACATGGAGTCCAAAATCAGTCAATTCCTTGCAAAACATGAGTGAAAGAGCCTCTCCCAGCTGGCAAATCCACCCTGTTTTGTACAAGCTGAAGATGATTTTGTTTAAACCCACGGCTTGCATCATCTCTTTTCTGTCATTATCCATTCCAGAGATTTTATAACCTTGCAGTGGTCTAATTTCCTATCAAGGCCATTTCTGCTAGAGAACTGACTGGTTTTAATTCAGAATACAGAAAACAAAGAGAAATACATCAGTCACCCCCCCTTTAGCAAGATAACAACAGCACATTCTGGGCTCTGAATCTTTAAATGACTGGGTTTTTTTGGCTGAAAATAAGAGGGAGAAGGGCCCGCAAGACCTGCACGTGGATGTCATTTACAGAGCAGCAGCCAGCCCCAGCTCTGGCTGGCAACTCACCTGTACGAGTCCCCATCTCTGTTGTAGTCACACAATAGATAATCTTTCCCTACCACCTTGTCTCGTGCAATCTTCAAGGGCTGATCCACAGAGGAGAGGAGATCTTCACACAGGCTCGGGACCTGCAGGGTGGGAGGAAACAGGGAGGGGAGAGAGGGAGCACGTTAAGGTTGAAAGGCACTGGCACCCCTAAGAACAGACTTTGTTACTAACGGCCCACATCCGTCCCAAAGCCAAAACTCTTCAAGAAATCACTTCACTTACAACACACTCCTATGCTCCCACCTCCAGTAATTTCAGATTTAATTACCAAACCACTGGTGTGGTCCAGCACACTTCAGTACACGCACTCCACGTTCACTCTGTGCCAAGGCTGGCCAGGGAAGCGACTGTCCAGGGCAGTTGGATAAAGGCAAATATTTACAGTGGAGTGGGAATGAGGGAGCTGCTAAAGGAATTGGCCATCCATACACCGGAGTGAGCTTTCCCAAGCTCCCACTCTGGGTCAGGTTCAGAGCAGTTTCCGGGCACGTAGCCAAGCATGACCACGCTGGCTAATGAGAATAAACATGTCTCTGTGCGTGTGCACATGTCAAATCCAACACACCTCCCTCATCCTCCACAGCCTCCCACGACCCAGAACCCCAACTGCCTTCCTGCCCTGCACGTGGACAAAGACGAGCTCTGCTTCCAACGTGGCAGAGAGGTCGTGATGTCCTGCAGGGACGTGAGACTCCATCTCCCTGCACGCACTTCAGGTGATGTGCAGCCCTGGGCTCCAGTCCATCCCAGGGACCAACAACCATCATTCCTGCAGCTGTTGTCATCAAACGATCAGTGCATCGTGTGTTTCCTGCTGGAACAACAGTCCAGGCTTCACTGCAAGAGAGACTAAAGCAAAATGCCCTTTCCCAACAACACAACGGGATCACAGGACAACTGGTAAGTTCTTGAATAGATTGGTAATAATGTGCTAATAAAACAAGAAAGAAATCAGCAGTGTGGGATCTCTTCTACATTTCACTCTGCATCATAGAGATGAAAATCTGACTGAGAATATGAGGACAAAAGGCAATCAAGGCCAGAATCAATCATGAAGTGATGAATTCACAACTCGTAAGAAATGAAAAGGGGAGGGAAGAATAAAGAAAACATGGAAATGTGCTTTCTTCTCTTCAAGCCATTGATTCAGTGAATGGATTAGCACCATTTCAAAGGAAAGAAACCTGAGGAGAGGAGAAAAAAAACAAATCTGGGATGCAACAGCCCCGAAACTTTTTTAATGCACTCGATGGGACAGAAGAGATCAAAGTGCCTGGGACAAAAACGTTCCTAATCCCAAGCTGAAGGCGGTTACATACAGAGGATGAGAGTGAGCAGGGACACACACAAACCAATGCGACTGTGAAAGATCAAAAAAACTAAATCCTAAATGGAAACAACAAAACAAACTGTCTCATCCCTGGAAGTGTCCAAGGCCAGGTTGGATAGGGTCTGGAGCAACCTGTGACAGCAGAAGGTGCCCCTGCCATGGCAGGGGGGGCACTGGATGGGCTTTAAGGTCCCTCCAACCCAAACCATTCCGTGGCTCTAAATGCGCCCAGCAAGTGATGCAACACCTGACCCACACAATCAGTCCTTAATCACACAAAAAATCAGAGACAAACCAAGACAGGGTTGGTAAAGCTGAAAATATTCATTTGAGTGTTTTTATTTTGGTCTCTACAGACTGTAATGTGGCCATGAGCGAGACCTGCAGAGCCCAGACCAAGAGGAGGACAGTTCAGGATTTAACCCAGCTCAGGGCTCTCATGGCAGTTCATCCTTTGGAACCTGCAGGCCTGGCTGAAGAGGCCTCTCTGAACCACATCACATTCCTGGGTAAACAGAAGTGGACAAGCAGCAGCAGCTTTCAGGGAAATTCTTCCTTTTCCTGAGACCACACAACCCAAATACTTCCCGGAGCTGATCCAAACCAGCGGTGTCATGCCACAAGGTAGGCGAAATGATGCACCTGTACCTCTGAGCACATCTGGTTCCCCTCTGCCCCCTCCTTCTCTTCTCCATTAACCATTAATTTTGGGCCAGCTCTTCAGGCTGACAGCAACTCAATCTGCCTGCTTCACCTCCAGATACAGCACAGCCAGCCCAGAGCAGCCCAGCACCGGGAGCTCGATCCAGAGGGGACCAGAGGGACACATCCCTTGGCCAGGAGCCCATCGGCACAGAGAAATGTCCAGGAGCAGACTCCTGGCTCTGACCTGCCTTTGGGAAGAGTAATAGTGATGAAACAGAATTGGGGGGAAGTGGCTTTTTCCCAGCCTCTGTTTCCACTCTGTTTCTTCGGGAACAGCCTACACTACACGTGTGGTAAGGGAGCACAAGAGGCCTCGCTGTGCAATCCTTCAGCCTCAAATATCCACACAAAGCATTCCCGTAAGAAATCCCAAACCTGAGGCCGAGTTGATTCCCCTGCAGAAAAGCTGAATTTACAATCCTTATAAAAAGCCCCACACAAGTAACTTTTAGATTTAACTTTCTTTTAAGAACAGCACATGCCTGGTGTGGGGTTTCTGCAGGGCTCAGAGCACAATCCCGTATTGACCAGAAGGAACTTGTAACCCATTGTTTTTTTAAGATGCAATCTACTGAACTAAATTTATCTGTGGATGATTTGGTAACAAATATTCATGAGCAGGGTCTCTTTCCCAATTTCTGAGAGCTGTGGTTATTCCTACAGCCATAACAGTGACTGCATTATATCACACACTTACTAGAATATAATACTGCACTGTATTATAACCCCCCATTATAAAACAAGCTGTATATCCCCTGTCTCCTTGGTACAGACACTCCACAGGACTTCAGGCAATCTATTCTTTTCCCCTTCTCATCTTTCAGAATAAAACAGAAGAAAACCCACTCATCTAGTTTGGAAATATTAGAAAATTTCCACAGTACTTATAAAAAGAACAGATATTCCAGCTGATGGAACTACTTGTGTAATTCTAATTATTGGAAAAGCACCCAAGTGTGGCACAGTTAACCCAAGAAAGTAATTTTTATGCCATTTATTACATCAACTGTACCTCCTAAGAATGAATTTACAATTCTTTCCTCTTCTACTTTTTCCTTTCTCTGATTTCCTCTTTTCCTTCTACTTTTTGCCTTTCCTCTTCTACTCTAGAAAACTCCTTACAAGGCAAAGGCATTAATTTGAACAAGGTAATTTGCATCTTTAAAGACTTTATGTTCATGAGACTATGGTTCCTTCTGAATTTAGGTCCTTTGGATTCTTTTCCATGTCAAGTATTGAATCCCACTGAAACATGTAAATTACTGTTGTGCACATTCAGACTCTTGCAGGTTTCAGTTTATCTTCTGATCCCAGCAAAGGCAACTCTGCTTGGAAGGCAACTGATGCGCTGAGTTTTCCATCTCAAGCATTAGGGGATGGATTTGTGTTGTTAATTTTTCTTATTAAGGCTGTTCTATGTCAACTGCAGAGCCAAAACTCACTCAGGTGCCTGGGCACTTACCTACAGCAGTCATTACATGTGGAATTCCAACTTTAATTTAGAAACACAAGAATTAAGCCACTCCTCAGGCCAAACTGAAACGCCAAAGCAGAGATTTTGTTCCATTCATCACCCATACTACAAATAAATGTCACCGAGATGCAAACACTGGAGGACAAGATTCTTTCATAAACTAAGATTGGGCTCCCACCTTTGCTCTGATGCAATCTTTTCCCACTCTAAGCACTGGAAGGTCACATGCAGAACACAATCTGCACCTTGTATCTTCAGCTAAAGGCCAGCATTAATGTCACCTGGCCCTAATGCACCCTTGTTCCCCCAGATCAGCTCTGTCATCTCTTCTGGTGGCTCTGGGTACTCAGGAAGTGAGACCACCCTCAATGTCAATTGGAAAGAAAAAAAGTGTATCTGGGGCTCGGCCTGGAAAAACAGCAGCATCATTCAGAAGGAGCAGGGCACGGTGTTTGGGGGATATTTTTTTCCAAGGAGATACACAAAGGATGTGTAGTGCAGAGGGAAGAAAACCTGAATGAGAAAGTGAGGGAAACGTGTCGAACAAGGATCCTGTTGTCCCGTGTAACCAAACTCTCCAGCAGAGCTGCCCAGGTATGTGGGCAGTGTTTTAATTAAGGCAACTGCTCTGCTATCAAGACAAATAATCGCTTGTGCCAAAGTGGAAACCTTACCCTTTTTGGAGCTGCTAAGCTCAATCATTCCTTCTGGACTCCTTGGTTCAAGGAGGTTATTAGCAATTAAACAATTGCTTCTGGATTTTTTTTTTTTAAAGTATTTTTAAACAAGTATCTGAAAACAAATTCATAGAGGAAAGAGGAGTAATATCTCGGTTCTCCATGTCTGACACACAGTCCCCCCCATCCTTGCTTTGATCACACTGAACTGCACCAAATTCTGCACTTCACACACTCAGGACAGCCAATATTTTAACTGTGTCCACTCCAGTTGAGTACACCCAAGTGGCTGTTTTCTCCTACAGCTTTGACTGAAATAAAAAAACTAAAACTACCACTGGAACAGCAACATTCCTGGTGTACCAGTCCTAAGAAATAGTCTTTTTCCATGTTTATTCAGAGGTCAGTGTTACTAACCTCCACAGGAACCTTACACACTGGAAAACTATGCTAAATGCAGCAAAGTTAAAGATTATACATTTTTTCCTTAAAGAAGCAGAAGTAACAAGAGGGAACGGCTTCAAACTGAAAGAGATTAAGTTTACTTTGGAAATTAGAAAGAAATTCTTCTCTGTGAGGGTGGGCAGGCCCTGGCACAGGCTGCCCACAGAAGCTGTGGCTGCCCCTGGATCCCTGCAAGTGTCCAAGGCCAGGTTGGAACGGGGCTTGGAGCAACCTGGGACAGCAGTAAAGGTGTCCCTGTCCATGGCAGGGGTGGCACTGGGTGATCTTTAAGGACCCTTCCAACCCAAACATTTCTACAATTCTGGGAAGATGAGGCAAACTTCAATCTGATGGAGCCATTCAGATCCATCTGTGTTTTGAATCCGCATCTGCAAGGTGCAGGTGTCTGAACACACATGTGATGAGAGCAGTTTGTAATTAAAAGCCCCATCCCACCAGGAAGGTGTTTTTATCACGTGTGGACTTTCAATCAGAAGCGCTGCTCCCGTGGCTTGGGGAAACAAACGCAGGAGAGCCCATGGAAGCTCCCCGACCCTCTCAAAAAATAACCCTTCTGGCGCACCTCCAGCTCAGATCCTTCATCTAATAAAACATTATTCTGATGTTTCAGAGTCCTTGCACAGCCTCAGAGCTTCCTGTTCCTGCAGAAAGCAGGCACAGCCCAGCGGATGTGGTGGAAACTCGAGAAGGAAGCCTGGATCCACTCACCTTGGGCTTAAAACCACCAGAAAAGTCACTCCCACAAATCTACACAGTGCTAAACCTTAATTTGATCCATCACAGGTCCAAAGGTCACACAGCCATCAAACTTTGTTTAGGAAATGACACTTAAATGGACTTTTGTGTTCAGACAAGACATAATTGATACTGGAAGCAGCTCAGTGTTATTCATGCATTTGCACCGAATTCCAGCATTGCAAGAATTGCCAAAATTAAGCCAAATTACCTATTCTGGAAAAGGACAGACGTTAACAAGCTTGCAAATCCAGGTTTGTCTAGCTAACCGTGTCAAAGCAGACATGTCACATTAATTACAGAATGTTTTAATTCAGCTCGAGGAGCTACATTTAAAAAGGTGACAACCATTCATAAAACAGGATCCTTGGCTTTCCCTGTGCCTTGCTGGATAGAACAGAGCTTCTGCTGGACTCCCCTTCTGAGAAACAAAAGGCAGCCATCTGGCAGGCACAGCCAGAGTGCCCTGGGCTGTGACTGGTGACTTGCAGGTGAAGGCTTCTGTATCCTATTACCAGTCCCAGGAGCCATCACAGAGTATCAGTATCTTGGGAAGTCCTGACTGTGTCAGAGTCCAGCTGGGGTTGGAGATATCCAGCAACAATTTAGGGTTATGCAGGACACACTCTCTCCAGTGATATTTCTCTGTCCCAGCTCTCCCCTCCATCCTTTAAAGAGGTTAGGGAGATTTCCAACCAGGATTCATCTTCACACATCCTCCCTTCAAGTGATATTTAAATAGATATTTTAAGGGTCTCTAACACTGGCAGTGCAGTGGCAGGAGCCTGGAAGACAAAAAGGCTTAAAAATAGAAAGAATAAATGATAAGGCCAGAACTGAAATTCCCTTTTCCAATTTCATGCCAGGAAGTGGGGCTGCTAGCTCTAAGCCAAGCATCACATTAACAATTTACATATATTAATTGCTATCTCCAATTACCATCAAGATATCCAGAGGTAATCTTGGCTAGCTGGAAAAGCTCCTGCTTACAGCCACTCACCAAATGGAAAAACTGGCTCTAAACCACCATAAATTTATTCAGAGAGCCCCTTTCTTCAGCCAATATTCTTTGTGTTAGAAACCTGCCTGGCTGCTGGGAGCTCATCCCACAGGTCAGCAAGTCCAGGCAGAACAGCAGGTCAAAGACTCAGCTTTGAGCCACAGGGCTGTCAAAGCACTTCTGCTTCCACAACCTTCTTTTTCAGCTTTCACTGGATCTGATTTTTAGTTTAAAACATCTTTCTACCCTCACCAGACACTCAGCTGGCCATCTGCATCCAATTATTTTATCTCTCCCTGCAATGCTGCACAGTGCTCAGGCTCTTGGACTCCAAACACAAAAAGCTCCAGCCACATTCTCATGTTCTTTATGGTCTGTGCAGCCCAAGCAGAGCAGTTTGCCTGGGGGTAAATTCTGTAGCTTCATATATCTTCAGTGACTGAAGGCATGCAAGCAGATTTGGGACTTGCAGAGAGCTCACATGAAGCAACAGCCTGAACTGTGTTCAAATATATCAAAATCATAAGTTTATACATTTTAAGATTCATCACTCTGGGATTTTCTAAAAGGTAACACATTCTACTAAAAATACTTCAGTATTCCCCTGTGATGAGAAAGGAGAGCTGATCACCTCCCAGATCTTTAATTGCAAACAGAGCCTCAAAAAATAACCAGCAAAGTTATGACTGCTGTGTCTATAAAGAACTCTCACTTTAATTCTTCCATGGCAGCATTACTTGGTTCTGTTCCTCAAGAAAGCTTTCACTTTTGGGAATGACTGCTGTTTCAATACCAGTCTTACTGGGAGGAGAGAGGGAGAAAGCTGTGGCTGTGCGCACCCCTCCCTCTCCTGGTGAGCCAGTCTGTTCTGTGAGGACCATTTTCTGTCCCCATTTCATGCCAGGCATCTGATTTTCCTGAGTCAGCTAGATTTTTCATCTAATTTATATTATACACACCTGGGCAAACATCCAAATTAAACACTCAGCAGGAAATTTGTACTTGCTAAAGGAACCTGCTTAACTTTCACCTAGCCTGAGAGCGCATCAACTTCCACACTCGATTCAAAGCCATCAAGGCAATCCTGTCACAGATCTGTTATTTGCTGCACATGCCCCATGAGGACAATAAATCCAGTTTCCTTCCACCTTTGCCACCTCAGCCCTCAAAGACACGTCACTGAAATAGTCTGAAGAAAATACCCCATGAGGACTCTGGAGGCTGCGACCCTGGGCACCGCTCACCCACCCTGTCCTTGCTGCCAGGGTGTCCCAGGAAGGGTCCCTCCACAGCAGCACTGCCCAGAAGCTGATCCTTCTTTGGGATTTCTCTTGGAAAGAGCACAGCTAAAAGTACAGAGGGTTGACTTTCTGCACAACTGACCTTAAGAGGAAGGAAGCAGGAGGAAACTGCCATGGATTGTTCTGACCTTTCAGGATGAGCTGCTCGGCCACTCGGAAGCGAACTCTGCCAGCTTCCCTCCCTCCCACCCGCCTCCTGCCACTCAGTGTGACTCCCATGAGCCAAACCCTCACTCAACCGATCCCAGGACACACTTCCAACCAGAGAACACCCTCACAGTCCCCCTTCCAGCAGGTGATGAGAACAGGTGCGACCCACGACGGGGCTCCACGGGAAGCACGGTGAATCGGCAGCAGCAGCCCCTGCACAGTGTGAGGCGATGAGGAGGTGACACAGCATTTGTGTGACACAGTTAACATCTGAACTAATGCTCCAAGTGCTGTCACTACACACAGAGTAATTTAGGTTGGAAAAGACCTTGAAGTCCAACCTTTGACTTGGGGCATCTTCACAACAAACCCTTTTAAAAGCAGTGCAATCACCTTTCTCTCTCCTCTTTTGGGAATTTCCTTTCAGCTTGGACTTGGCCCACAGGTAGATGCTCCAAGGCTCGCAGTTTCCAGAGGAGCTCCATGGAAAATGACTCCAATTTAAATTAGTTGGCCTTAAAAAGGGATGTGCCTACAGCAAACTCGTTCTGTAGAGATTCAGAAGTCCTCTTGTATGTTCTGACAGCCTCTGAGTAGTGTATTTACAAATAATGACTAATTGAACCCCAAGCAGAGCATTCCATGCCAAGGCCCATTTCCAGCACCATGCACAGCTTCTTTCAGCCAGGACTTCTGGAGGGCTGTGATTGACAAGGTCTCTAATGAACTCTAATTGAAGCTTCAGCAGTCTGAAAAACCCAACAACAGATGTGGTGAAAGGGCAAACCACAAACTGTTTTGCTAATGAATGAAAAGTGTCTGGGCTGATGAGGGCCAGTGACCCAAAAATTCTCTTCTTCCACGCACCCTTTTACTTCATGTTCAAGTTTGGGCCATTTCCCTTGTCAGCACAACACTTGGGGGCAGTCATGGACAGTCCTGGATAGTCCTGGACATACTCCATCTATTCACCTGGGAGGTTGCTCTTTTATGAGCCACAAGCAGTAGAACATGGAAAGAATAAGAAAGACCTCAGAGAGGGAACTTAGTGTGGTTATCCTTCCCAGCAGGAATACCAGCCTAAGAGTGGTTTCAAACTGCCAGAGGGCAGGGTTAGATGGGATATTGGGAAGAAATTCCTTCCTGTGAAGGTGCTGAGGCACTGGCACAGGCTGCCCAGAGAAGCTGTGGCTGCCCCTGGACCCCTGCAAGTGTCCAAGGCCAGGCTGGACAGGGCTGGGAGCAAGAGGGTCTCATGAAAGGTGTCCTTGGCCATGGCAGGGAGTGGGACTGGATGAGCTTTGAGGTCCTTCCCAACCCAAACCATTCTGGGATTCTGGAAAGGAGATGCCAGTTTCTTACTGTGTTAGTTTTGGAAAACTCTTTACATACAATGATATTTCTAAGCCATCTTCTCTCCTTTCAATGGATCTTAAGCAAGCAGCCACCATCAGTCTGGAGATCAAATCCTATAAAAAGACCATGGCAAACTCAGCTGCAAACAGACTTCAAGTAATACCCTAAACTTCACACCAAATATTGACATGAGCCCTGCTTCACACCTACTCCAGCGTAGCAGTGGACTGGGCAAGGAAACCCAGCACAAGGAAGCCAAGAGGTCAGGGTGCCATGTTTTACAATTCTCCCCCAAGTTTAATGAACCTGCTCATGCTCATCGTGCATTTGGAGTCTGCCCTTTTCCTCAAGGAGGTTTTTGTCTGATAATGGGACAAGCAGCAGAATCAAAACGTCAGATGTAAAGGTCTGGATGAAATTTGCCAAAAAAAGATCAAAAAACTACTTGCTGGAGTCTGGCTCATGATGTTTCTGGAACTATTACAGGTGGCAGAGCACACACTGCTCTTGTCTAACCAGTGGAGACTTCAGGAGATCAGGCTGAGGAGAGTGGCTGCAGAACAGGTCTACAGGTGTCTCAACAATAAAGGAATCGTGCTGGATTTCAGGAATTATTTCATCTCTGCCCCAGAGGAGGGGCTGCAGTGCCTCGTGTGGGGGTCACAGACCCCCCTCCTAACAAGCACCAAACCGGTCTGGTTCGTGTTACGCTACGAGAAGGAGTCCAGGGAGCGTGCTGCTGATGGAAAGCATGTAGAGCACTAATGAGCACCATCCAAAAGTAATTCCAGCATTTAGAGGTACCCAGCAATTTTCTGAGTCATTAAAAAAACCTCAGACCAATTACACAGTCAAGCTTACCATGGCTCCCCAAACAACTCCTTGGTTTGAGTGGTCCTGGGAGCTGCTCAAACCCTGATACCGGCTCAGTCCTCCCAACTTCATCCCAAAACCAACCATGTCACACCAGATCAGATCAGGGATTTAGTCACTTGTGTCCTACCTCCAGCTACAGCCACAAAAAAGATGCTTTAGGTTGCCAAGAGTTTTGGGGGCACAGATGTAGCCAATTACTAAATGGTTTCAAGAGAGAGAAATAATCCCTTCCTGCAGGGAATAATTTCTTTCCTGACCCCCAGAGCTCTCTTACCTGCATCTTGGCTTATGTAAGCAAAAGAAATGTTTAGAGCTTGATAAATTTAAGTCAGCCACAACTTTTTGACTACAGCTTACCAACACCAGGTATAGAAGCACTTCCCAACCAAACCTCTACCTGGTGAGCAGCTGCTCTTCTGCACAAATTTAGAAGCTTAGGTCAGGAATAAGCCATGTATTTAGACTGGACAATAGAATCCAGTTTTCCCACTAGCAAACTCTGTATAGATTAAATCTGTATTTCAGTAACTCCTCCAGTTACTCCAGAAGCAACTGTGTCACACACTGTTTTAAGGGACAGTTGACACTAGGTTATTACAGCCCAAGTGTGCATCACAGATGTGCAACTTGTAATGAGTCTAGAAATCCTTCTAAAGTCAGTTTTCTTCCCTAGCAGTGTGTAAACGACAACAAAAGTTCCAGGAACAAGCAGAAAAAAAGGTACCAGACACAAGATGGTCAGGCAGGTTTGGTTTTTGACACTAGACTGCAGAGCATCTGATAGAGCACAAATTATAAATAGATTTGGGTGTTCTCCAGATGCCCAGACATTCTCAGCAGTGTCTTTGCAGCACTGGGGCAGCCCAGCCACTGCACCTCCCAGAGCTCCACACAGCAGGCTGTTTATCAGGAGATAATACCCAGGTACAAGGGCCTGCATACATCTGTACACGCTGTCCCAAATTCAAACAGCAGCCTCCAACCTGGCACCTGGCAGTGAGTTCATTAGGAGAGCTGCTAATGACCCCTCATCCTTAAGTGTCCCTGCATACGCAGCCCAAAACAATCCCGAAGCCCAAAACAACCACGTGGATTCCTGACACTGCTTGGCCAACGGGCTGTTTGTTCAACCTTGCCAAAAGACAAGGGGACAGACAAATCACCACACCTTCCAGAAGAAGCTCTTACACACCAGGCCTCTGTCACAGCCACCTCTTGGGGACAGCATCCAGTACTCACCAAGTCAATGAGGTCACTGAGATTCTTCTCTATCTGCTGCGGAGGCAGACGCCTCATCAAATCCAAGGCACAATCCAGCTGCTGGTCACTCTGCAGGGACAAGAAGAGCCCTCGGTCACAAGGTGGACAGGACAGGTAACACAACACACAGCTCCCAGCTCTCAGCAGCAGCACGCTTTGCATTAGTACAAGTGAAGTTCATTACATTTGATTGTGGATTACTGACTTGCCAACTTAACACCGTGCAGTTGGTGAAAAGGAGTCCAGTCCTTACCTCACCAGAACTGCTTCCAATGTTTGTGTGTTCAATGTGTTGTTTTTCCACACTATCTCAATAACAACCTGGGTGAAGGAACTGAAAGTTCCTTCTCTCAAAGCAGGACTAACACTTCCTCATTTGCACAGATCAGCGTGAGATAATCAGCACCCAAGACAAACTCTGTTCCACTACAGAGCTCCCTCTCCCCTGCAGCTTTATCCAGAAAACCAGAATGAAACATGCACATAAAGCACGATCCATGATTTCCTTCTTCCTACAAAACGCACACCAAGAGCTGCCTGTATCTAAGAAATCAGGGACATCAGTCATTTAGAGCTAACACAGCAACTTTCTCCAAAGGGCTCGCTGTAGCTGCTCTCACACCAATTGACACAAAGGAACACCCTTAAACTCCACTTCAGAGGCAGAAAATGTGCCCCAGACACTGGAGGAGTTGAGCCATGGTCCTGACATAACCTTTAGCTGTCCTTTTCAGCAACAGACACAGAACAAACACTTTCCTGCTGACCTAACAGCACCCAAAATCTGCACAAGTTCCTTTGATCCCAGGTCAGGTGAAGCACAACCAGTTTGTTTTCACTGCTCCTCCCCTCCTTTTTCTCTTTGCCACTTCCAGCCACCCAAATCCTACGAGCTAAGGTTTAATTTCACCCTCCCCTGTTCTGTCAAGCTCCCAAAGTCTTATTTCAAAACAGCTTCAATACTAACACAGTTCCATTATCACATTAATTCAACACAGCAGCCCCCAGGACAGGGAGAAACAGGAAGCCAAGTTTCCTGCAACTAAGCTAAGCCTGTGGAATAAGGGAAGGAAGGAGAGCTCAGTTTAGTGGACATCCATTAGGAAGCTGTTCATTAGATGGTGAGGGGAAGGGAACTCCTCAGATTCAGCTACTGAACTCTCAGACCCCAAGGACAGAGACTCTTTAGGTGGCCTGTGCCTGCCTAGCTCCTGCAGCCAAGCCCAGGCAGGGGATCTCTCTTCCCAAGTATTGTCTGGACCTCCTGCTACCTCTTGCATCCAGGACAGAAACCTGGCACATTGTCCCGGGGTCGTGCTCCCCACTTGTGGATCGTGGAAACACTTTGGGAAGCACTCTGTCCTCCTCTGCCAGCTGGAATTGTTTAGAAGACAAAAAAGCCAAGGGAAGGATGTTAAAAACCACCACTAAAGCTACAACCCCAGAGTAAGCATTTTACAGGGAGGTAAACTGAAAATAAAATACACTGCATGGAGGAGAATCCACACTTGCAGTGTTTATGGATTAACCAAGAGAACCTGGAGTGACCATTTTTACCCAATACATTCAATAACAGCTGTAAAAGACACAAGCAGGATTGTTTAAGGCAGAGATTCTCCAAGGGGTTCAGACACAACTGGTAAAACAAAAATACGCTGTACCAGGCACTGTATGTGCCTGCGTATCCTCCTGGTATCCAGGAGGAAAAAGCAAGGCTGAGCAGCAGGACTCCTCAGCTCCTCACAGAGCATTTAGGTAATTAAACAGCTTGCCAGCAAATCTCTTAGAGCACCAAAATAAAGGCAGGTTCTGCTGCAGTCGTGTCCCTAAATCCATGGTTATACAGTCACTTTAATCCGGCATAAATCCAGCTGGAATGGTCAAAAAGGCGACACAAACTGACAGATTACAGAGCAAAGTGGTACCTTGGGGTATCAGAGACACCTGGACCTATTTCAGAACTGAACAGGGAAGTGCACCAGGACCTTTTGCTCCCGGTTCCTTCTCTGCAGGTGAAGATTTAAAAGCCAGGTGTGTGTGCTGGCCCTTAAATCCCAGCCTCTGGCTCCTGTCCCTCTGCAGGCACTGACACACAGAGGGACAGGAACCACATCCCGGGTGCCAGCACCAGCAGCACACAGCTCCCTGATTTTACACAAGGTGAACATCCCAGGGATGTGCTGCCACTGCAGTTTTGAGAGCAGCATGGGAGCAGTGGTGCTGAAACTCCCCAAAGCCTTTACACAACTGCGTGAGAGGAAGGTACCCTGGGGGAACTCGGGACATGTGTCACCTACCCCTCCAAATCCCAGCCACTTCTCTCAACTTCGCCTGTCCTGGATTTCCACTTGCTTGATTCTTTCGTAAAATCACATACTGAAGACCAGGTTTCTTCACAAAACTCCAGCCAAGACATTTCCATGGGGTTTTTGCCTTTACCCAAGAAGAGGCTCCTGAAGCCCTGCTCTCTGAGCAGGTGATCAGACAGGAGGGCTCCCAGGCTGGGCTGCTCCCAAAGCCAAGCTCTTTGAGCTTGCAGGACTTAATGAGCTTAGTGTTTACTTGATAGGAGGTCGTTTTCCACCATTCCTGTTTCACCCAGCCCAGAACCTCCTGTGGGGGAGCAGGAAGTTCAGACAGAAATTCTAAATGAAGTTTTATTACAGCTGAAGTCACTGAAGGATTTAGAGATCATAGGAATCTCAAAGACTGAAAATATTCGCTTAGATGAAAGATCTTTAATAAGTTTCCCTTAAGATGTTTGCCTATCTAGAATCTCCACTTAAGCACCTGTTGTAGCACTCCCATGGCACTACCCCAGGGAAAAAGGTTATGAGGATGTCTGTAGTAGTTATTTTACAGCTTCCTTTGTGTGCACCTCCTCTTCTTTTTGGTCTCTTGGCTGTATTTAGCTTATTTCCAAAAAGGGAAACCCTCTCACAACAGTCACAAGTCTCTGGTCATCTGGGCACTCTGTTTCAAAGCTCAAATCAGAAAAAAACAGTGCTGAAAAATTTAAAAAAAAAAAAAAAAAAAAGAGGAATAAATGTACAGCTGTAAAGGGGCATAGCTGTGCACCTTAATTTTAAAGGCTGAGTATGGGCAGATGTCATTCAATGCAGAAAACACAAATAAAAATACCCAGGTAGTTACTATAGGTATGGAAATCACAAAAAATGAAACAGGCAACAACAAGCTGGACTTCCTTTTGACTCCCACTTGCCATATCTAAAGCCCAGAGCTCCCTGGGGTGAGGGGCACAGGGCTCAGTGGTGCTGCGTGCTGGAATCCCAGACCCAACACAGCCCAAACCTGGGAGCAAGGAGCTGCTCCTGCACGGCCCCGGCACCAGACTTGGCCTGCAGTAACCCACGTGCCATGCCTGCAGCAGCCTGGCACAGCACTGGCACCTGATCAACGAGCTCTTCTACATCCAGAGCCTTTCCAGCTCCAGCAGAACCAAGAACATTTCACTGAAGCGGCACCTGTTTGCTCTTTTCAACCAGCACTCGGATGAGCTACTACAGGTATTCTGCATTTTTAAAATATCTTTACACGTGCTTTTGACTACATGCACTTCCGGAAATCCACAGGCGTTATTCCCAAGTTTGGCAATGGACAGTTCTCCATTTACCTGAGACTTAACCTATACTCCATATTCCAGGAGGCCTGACACTTAGCTCTCCCCATCCCAAGGCCATTCTGCTTGAAAGGAGATAAAAGACCTCATTTAAAGCTCCTGGCCTTTCAGTCAGCAGGAATTTGCTCCCATTTACCACAAAACCCTGTGGATTGAATCTCCCTTCACACCTCTTTTGGGACACTCCTGCTCATCTGACCCTGTTACTGATGAGCATCAACAGCTGGGCAGCGTCTCCAAACAGAAACCCAGGCTGGTTTCACTTCTGTGCTCTATTTCTGTATTAACCCCACTCAGAGCAAGCTCCTGAGCCAAAAGCTGAGACAGCTCAGTGCTACAGCAGTGGGAGTTTCTCCCAGTTTAGCCTTTCCTGGGAAACACTTCAGTTGGGCCACCAAATCTTTTCCACCAGCAAACCCAGCACAACATTTCTACTCCAGGCATGGTTGTGCTACCGACATCCTTTTCCATACGACATCAGCTGAGAACTGGGAGACCTAGAAATTACTGCAGCTGAAAAAGCCACACACCTGATATGACAGATAAACATCTTGGAGACACTTCACACCCAAGTTTTACTCAAGAAAAAGGTCAACCTTTCATCTGAAAGGTTACCCAAATTCAAAGTACAAGCGGCATCTCAATGTTCAGACGGCAAAAATATAAGGTAAAACCCTCAAGAGGCACTGCAACCAGAACATCTGCCCAATGCCATGCAATTCAAAGCAACCACACACCAGATCACTCTGATCACTGGTCAGTTTGCAGGCAAAATATCTCTGTAAATTAATCCAGGGCCAGAAGTACACAAGCAGCAAATGACTCTTTTTCCTTCCTTTCAAGCTGCAGACATACCCAAGATTGTAAATCACATTATTTCCTGTCAGTTCTCCCAACAGGAATGTCTGACTAATGTTTCAGCTTTGTGGTACTAAAACACTAAGTTTTTTTTAATTGAAACAGATACCCAGCTTCCCCTTCTGCCTGTCATTTTAATCTCTGCCAACTTCCAGAGCTCCAAGGGCAGAAGACTCCCTTTTCCAATCACACAATAGGATAGTATTACTGCTAGAAGCTGCAGCAAGGGTTGAATTATTGTAACCCTTGGGTAATAAAAAGTACAGTAGTATGTTAAGTTGCAGGGTTCCACTCTCAGCTGTCAGCATTCACTTTTTAGGATATTAGATGGGAAGGGGAATAACTGTCTGACCTGGGAAAGCCCAGAGAAGTTCCACACTCATGACGTTTCCATCAGCTGCACATATTCCTCGCAATCTGTTTTTCCACATTATTTTTCCCTTGACTATTAACCCTCCTCTGGCAGATCCTATCTAAAACCACTTGTAATGGACTCATAAATCACAGCCCCGTGACAGCAAGGTGTGCTGGGAAGAAAGAGCAATAGCACAGTTAGGAAACAATCAAAGGTAATAAAACCTGAACACAGACTCTGCTGTGGACAGACATAAAAGGTCAAAGATTATTAAAAATCAAGACACAGATGCAGACCTCATTCTTCTCTTCAGCTACTTTTACCTTTGTCTGTTTTTCACTGGGATGGATCCAGTGGCTTTTATTATCTTGAACACTTCTGACCACATCATATGTTCAGTAACGAGTTCAGCCCAACTTGCTGCAGCCAAGACCAAACAGCCCAAGTGCTGACACCCCTCGTTCCACGAATACCAAGTGAGAAGGATTAGAGATTAAAATAAAAACAAGAAGTGATGGATCGGAAGGCTTTAACAGAAGCTGCTGTACTCTGTCTCCCCCAGGTCCCCTGTAATCTGTATTTATTTACAGAGCAATTGTACAAGTCACGTCACAGCTTTTGAGTCAGCAAATCCTTCATGGAGATGTTCTCCTGCACATTATTTATTTTCTTCTGCTGTGCTCTAACTTTTAAGTACAACTGAGCACACAGCAGTACTAGCCCCAATTAATGGCTGAACACACTCTCAACTTGTTTTCTGAATTCGGGTCTCGGTGCTGCACACACTGCAAATACAGCCAAAAATCCCCAGACACACTGAGCAGCTTTTCTCCTCCATTGCTCCAGGAATGGAACACACGTGAAATTCAGAGGGACAAGTGGGACGTCTTTAAAGAGGTTCTCTAGGAACGAGTAACTCATACATCTGCCCTGAAGCCTCATGCAGAGGAACTAAAATAATCTATGGGCAGGAGAGAAGCGAGGCAGCTTCACTTTCTCTGGCACCAGAGTGCCGCTGACATCGGATACTTCTCACCATTTCGGGCTGCCAACACAGCCGTGGCAAGTCCTGCACAGATTAAAGGAGTAGCAATGGGCTTCCAGGGGCAGCTACCAGAGATCTCCTCCTCCAGACAAGCCCAAGGATCAGTGTTTTGCCAAATCCTTGGTTATCACTTCAGCCTCCAGCAGCTCTTCCAAGCATCCTTGCAATCAGCTGTACCTGATTTCCTTTCCTCATTCCCACCTCCAAACCAGGTCAGTTCTCTGTCCACAGGACAAGTCCCAACATCCCAACCCAACTCTAAAACAATTACCAAATGAGTTTTAATACACTGAAGACATTTCCATCTGTGAGCTCCTAAATAATCCAGAGATGTCTGCAGCCTAATCTCAGGGACCAACAAGTTGTCAAAACATTTTACATCCAGGGAGAAGAAACTACAACTCCAATAGTATGGAGCAGGGCACTTGTCTGTAATTCCCTAACTGCTTACAAGTAAGGATCCAGCATCTCCAGGAGCACATTCTGCAGGTGGTTTCCATCCCTGTAGGTGTTTTCTGACCAGAAGCAGTTCCTGTTGGCCCATCTACAGAGGTGTACAGCACACAGGGAAAAATTAACATTTCCTTGGCACCTCCTTCCCAGCAAAGCTGTATTTCTAGAGGGCACATACTTGCGTCTACTCGCAAAACTCATTTATCACTTTAGTTTACGTAAATCCAGTGCAAGTCTCCATCACGTGTCCAAGGAAAAGAGCCACCACACCACCAAAAGAGCAGGATGGAGCAGCACCAAGGCTTTCTGGGAACAGCTATTCATCCCGACCTTTTGCCAGGATCACTAATGATTTCTGCACCAGCATTTGTCTTCTGGGTAACAGAAACAATGTTTTATTTATTAAACTTGTCATTGAACATGACAATGCAATTTACTGGCTTTCATCTCGTGCCAGGAATTCCTGTGAAGCATAAAGTTTGCAAAAAGTCACTTCCCAATAAATCATGGCAGTGAGTGACTATGCAATCTTTTAGCCCCACATGAAAGAGGAAAGTGGGGGCTACAGGTAAAAGTTGCACAGATTGCAAAAAAACACGTCTAACTTTTAATAAATGGATTAAAGACACTGAAGTTGCCTGTAGAACTGACCAACTCTGCCAATAGGTTTTATGACTGTTGAATGAATGTTACTGCACAGTGGGGGATTTTCCCCATTTTAAGTCTCAATTTCACACAAAATAACGGTTTCTTTGTTAGCTCTAATTACAGGTAGGAAATCTTAGCTAAACAAAGTGCAAATAACCCATTACAGCACAGCACTGAGAGACAAGAACTCGGGCTCATTTTGCAAATTCTTCATGAGGCAGCTGCAACACCTGGTTGCACTATCAGGAGAGATGAACACACACATGTTTGTGCCCCAGAAGGTTTTGAAATCACCCAATGCAGCAGGTCTGAGCTGGCTCACAAGTCTGATGACCTGTTTTTCACACATTCTGCTTTCCACTCGAATCTTCTGAGGAAGAGCCCCAATCCACCCCTAGAGAAGGGCTGCCAATTTTTACAGGGTTTACTTCTTTTATTTTTTTAATTGAAACCATAATTATTCCAAATAGAGCTCTTGAGATTCAACGCTGCCATTTGCCATCCTGACCATCTACAAACATCTCATTGGTGATGCTTTCTTTTAATCCTGCTAATATTCAATGACCTTTCCAAATGCTCTTTTCTTCTATGCACTGTTTGCTTCATGTTCCAATCAGCCTGGTCACAAAAGTTTTGACTGCTCAATTGAAATGGAGAAGTTCTTGCAGAAGGAGCAAAGTTGGGCAAGTTGGTCTTGGCCTGACAGATCCAGGTTCTCCTTCCAGTCAACTGCAACTTAAGTTCTGTTTTGTGGGAAATCACATCAAAAACATTTGAGAAAATACACACTGTAGAGCAGCAGGGAGCATGCACTGCATTTGAAGGTGACAGCAAACGTCCTGTGCTTACTAATAGCAGAACTAACAGTGTCAACACCCCAAATTCAGGATTTGCTCTATCCCAGCTCCCCATGGAGCCGACAGCTGCCCGGCTTTAGATGCAAACTCAGCACTTTCCAGCTCCTGGAGGCTGCAGCCAGGGTTGTAAATTCAGGAGATAACTCTGGCAAGTAACTGGATGCTTGGCAAGGCAGGCAGGAGGCTGAGAGGATCTCTCATTAGCCTTCTTCCCTGACAGTCCTCCCATTCCTCTAAGGTCAAAAAAGTAGGTTAATATGCCTTCTGCTTGGGTCTTGCACGATGTACCTCAGTGACTGCCCTGCAGAGCTCCCAACAGTCCAGCTCTGTCCCAGGAATTCAAGTTTTAAAGCAGGAAGCTCCTGGTTTTACACACCTATAGACCATAGGAGTATCAGTCTAACATGTTCACACCTCCCAGAATTTCTTCCTTTGCTGTAATTCCCAGACCTGCCTATCCTTGCAGTTTTTTCATGCCTTCCTCACCACTTTTGAACTCGCTTGACCTACCCTCCATCACAGCTGCAGACAAGCACCCAGCTCCACACAGGCTCTGCAATCAACCCAAGCACTGGTGACATTTTCTGTGGGAGCAGGGCTCACCTGGCACACATGTGCCAGCTTTCTCCTTCACTCTCACATGAAGTTAACAGTTATTCCATCTGGCCAGTCTGCACCTTACCAGGCTCTGCATTAGCCCTGCCTGGATTCGTGGCTATGTGAAGCTGGTTTTGATCACCCAGTGGAGCACCGTCAATGCTGAGCCAAGATTACACCAGTCTGAGCCAAGATTATACCCAAACCTCTCTCGATGACCCCTGGATCTGCAGGGTGACAGCACCTGGTGGATAAATACAGCTGTAGTCAGCACAATGCATCTGATATTTTACCTCATTCCCCCATTTCATGGCTCTCTCCTCCCTTGAATTAACACACCAAAAGCCCCATCTCTTGTTTCCTGAGCCTGTCTCAGGTTGCAGGCCCAGGCTAGCAGCCAGGGCCCCACTGCCTGGGCTGGCAGAAGCTTTTTAAATCCTGGTATTTACCAAGGCAAAAATGTCCAGGGAAGGCAGGTAACAGGACATCACTTTCAAACTCAGCAGTTTATCTAATGGAAAAGAGAAAAAGTATCACCTGAAGCAACGCAAACAAAATTCCCTGAGAGAATAAGGAGTATTTTTTTTATGGTGGCTTCAGGCAACCATTAAGCTTCTGTATTCAGTGCAGTCTCAAACATTTTTCCTTCCGCACAAAATCCTCTTAGTTAAGTGCTGGTTTCAGTCTTGTTTCAGCTGATGCTGCTAAAATTGTGAGATCTTGAGTTCTGCTTTTACCCAGGCTCCTAACGCTCCCACTTTGCAACAAGGACGTGATTGAAATTCCAAGTCAATGCACCAGGAAAGGACTCAGCTCCACTTTCTGTGGAGGATGTCCCCTTCAGACTCAGGGAAGGGCACGCTCTGCAGCACGGCTCCAACACCTGGAGTCCAGTCCCACGGGGCTAAGCCCAGGGCCAGGGCTCCCAAACCAACCCTGCACTGAAAATAATGCACGTACACTGATGAAATATAAACCAGTGAGGTTCAATTAGCATAGAGCAGGAATAAAGTAGGCAACTTACGAGCAGGGCAGCCAGATAAGTCAAGTGCCTGCAAATCCATTCCCTAATTCTTCAGCCCAGCTTGGAAGGTGTGGCACAAAGAGCAGGAGCTCAAAGCAAGCTGCATATTTCCTTCTGAAGCCTTCAAGAGGGAGGGAGGGCAAAACAGCAGCACCAGGTAATACAAGGAAACTAATCTACTGGTTAGTGCCAAGGCCCAGACCACCACTCCATGAAACACAGCACCAGGTATGACCTAATGCAGTTAAACTCATTCTAAACAGAAGATTATTTTTGGCACAAAACAACAGAATAGATCCTGCTTTCAATTCCTCACTCAAAACTTCACTGCGTTAAAAATGCGAGAGAAGGACAGAGTTCCACCGCATCTGCCATTACAGAGCAGAATTACAACAATTCAGCTGAGAAACAAGTGAAGCCCCTTCCCCAAATCCACCATCCCATGATAAATCCTCTCAGCTCAACTACCAGAGAAACGCCTTTAAAACTTCCTCAGTACCACATTCCCCCCCGTGCCCCAGCAAGGAAGTTTCAAAGGCAAATGTCTCATCCACCACGCAGGCAAGAGCTCCAACTTCCTAGGACAACCTGTTTGGAAGCATCTGTTCCCATCCTGCTTTAGGACATAGGACTAATAAGTGAATTTTGTCCACTGGATCAGGTCCAGGAAGCCTGAATTATTCAGCTCAAGTCTCAAGAGTTTCACACTCTCCCAGTATTTCAGTCACACCTTAAGCAGGTTTCCACTACAGAACTTGGTCACTTCTCACAGGAACGTCAGCAGGAACCCCTCAGTCACGGATTATTAAATATTTAAGAAGGCATCACACCAAAGATGAAGAAAAAGATCAGTTTGATACTCCAGTTTATGAGTTTATACTCCACTCTGAAGTGGCCACACCCCCACTGCACTGGCCTGAGCTCTTGATCTTCAAGTTAGAGAAGCTTTTTAATTAGCACAACCTATCAGCAAACAAAATTTGGGCTAAAGCCCAACTAGAGAGAGCAGGAAGTCTGGGAAAAGCTTGTATTGGTCAGACATATTAATTACTCCTTCAGAGATGAAGCCTCTGTGGTGCAAAGAAATTCAAATTTGAGATCCCAAGTTTTTAAGTGAGATTTTTTTTTTTCCCCTTATTCCTGGAAATGGCAAAGGCTTAGGAAGAACTGAAGCATACACAAGCTTTGGGCTTTTCTCCTTGCATTAAGAAGAGACACAACGATTTATTTGGTTGAGGCTTTTAAAATTCTTCAGGACTCCCAGCATGAATCAGTGGGAAAGCAGGAAATTTATAATGCAGCTCAAAAATCAGTTCATGAATCACTTTATAAAGTGATTGACTAAAACATATTGATAAAAAAGGAAGATCAGCATCTCTTTTGAGTATCTTCTACTTCTGTAATCAATCTCCTTCACCTGGGAAAAAAAGTTATTAAAGCACATTGGATTAAAGTAGGGTAAAACAACAGGGCTGAGCATAGACAGGGCTCTGAGCAACCTGCTCTAGTGAAGGTGTCCTGACCCACAGAAGGGGCTGGAGTAGATGGCCTTTAAAGGTCCTTCCAGCCCAAACTACCCTGGGATTCCATAGCCCTAAGCCGTGTACAGGCACCTTTCAGAACCTCACATTTCTCCAGTAAAATTGCTCCCTTCGCCAGGCACTGAAAATAGTTTCATTTTACCTGGAGGTGGGTCAATCACCTGTTCACACCCACAGTGTGAACCAGCTCAAAGGGGACAAATCACAGCAAAACACTTCTCTACAAGTTCACTTTAGAGGGTAAGGAGCTCCTTGGATTTGACCAAACATCCCCACAAAGGGCGGGCAGAAAGTCAATGGCACTGCCCATTGAGTCTGCAGAAGTATCCCGAGTCTAAATTTGAATTTTAAAGCTTTGGGGTGACCTAAGTGGGGCCTTCCAGTGCCTGAATGGAGCTGACAGGAAGGATGGTGACAGACTGTGGACAAGGGGTGGAGGAACAAGACACAGGGGATGGCTTCCCACTGCCAGAGGCAGGGATAGCTGGGATCTTAGGAAGGAGTTCTTCCCTGCCACAGGGAAGGGAAGGCCCATTTCTCACCGCATTTCTCTGGGAGGCCCTGACACAGGCTGCCCAGAGAAATGCAGTACCCCTGGACTCCTAGAAGTCCAAGGTCCAAGTCCAGGTTGGATAGGGCTGGGAGCACCCTGGGATAGTGGAAGGGATGGAAAGGGATGGGCTCAAGGTCCCTTCCAGATCAAACCATTCCACGATTCTCTGATGCAGCAATGGCAAACTGGAGCAGTACAGGGCACTGGGGAGTGCTGGATGATGATGTGCAACCAGAGTTCCCCAGCCATCCTTCATCCAGGGAAGTCAAGGGATGGATGGAAAGCAAAGCTGACAGCTGTGGAAGTACGAATTGAGAAGGGCAGCATCGTCGTTTTCCCAAAGAAAGTAATTTCTCAACCAAAGATCAACTCCAGTAATAAGGACTAAAAATAGTTACCCAAAAGAGCTGAGCTGCACTTTCATTCTGTTTCACTCCCAGATGTCAACTAGTCCCATATCAGCATATATATTTACCATATGAGGAAATCCTGTTCGAACAGCTTCAGCTTATGAATGCTTTTCCCTCCCTAATAAACCACAAGATTAAGCATCACTGCAATGGCAGTATTCCCTATCCCAGTGATATCCTCTGACTTGATTATTTTGGGAATTTGCTGTTTAAGATAACATTTAGCCAAGCTCACACACTTGGCTTACCTAATAAAACACAGACTCTACAAAACAGTTGAAGCTGGTGTTTCTCAGAAGGCACGGGGTGCAAAGAACTTGCTGAAAATGTCCCCACACCCCCACAGCACATGGTGGAGGTCCAAAAGGGACACGACCAGGTTAGAGATGGGCTCTGATTCCAGACAAACAACTCCTATCCTGCAAATCTTAGCGACCCTGCGCAGCACACGAGGTTTGTGTTGGTGTCACTGTCACATCATACACCCTGGGCTGTGCTTCACTGCTCCTTATCTGCCTCACAAATCCTGTGGATGATGCACAGCCAGCAATACACTAGACAGTCTGAGTTTATGGATGATTAAATCATAAATTTTGCTAAAATTGTCCTCCTTTTCTTCAAGAGTTGCATAGCAGAAGAAATCCTTGCTAACATGATCAGGCCAGTTTATATAACCTGGAAACGAAGGGTTTTATTTTTACAAAGAGTAACTGGATTCCATCCATTCGTAACCCACAATTCCAGAAATCTCAGCAGATCCACTCTCCCAAGTCCTGCTTTGCCCTGAACAGTGCATTCCATTTATTTTTAGCATAGGAGACACTGTCCATCCAGGCAGTTTTCAAGCTTCATGTGTTGCCCTGCCCTGTTTCCCTGCGCACCTGACTGAAATGTGGGCACAGCTCCGAGTTTTCCAAGGAGACAAAAGGTTCCCATCTTTGCTCTACACAGACCTTGGTAACCCTGTGGTACCAGGAGGGTGTTTGACCCAATATCCTGCACCACACCAACTGTTCTCTTCAACGAAAGGGCTGTTCCATCCTTTCAGTGCTCCACTTCTGTATTCTGGTCTCAGACCACTAAAAGTAAAGATCCTGGAAGAGCCCTAAACACTGAGTTTGCACATGAGCTGAAACTGGAGGCTGCAGGTTCATCCCTGAAGTCCACTCAACATTGGAAACCAGCACACAGCGTTGGAAGTTCTGATCAAATTTCTCCTATGCCCAGTGGTCTCCATGACTAAACATGAAAAAAAAAAAGGCAGCAAAACCTTGTAACACTCAGGAAATTTCCAAAGGATTCATCCTGTACCTCCCCCAAACAACTGACACAGTTACATTTAAACCCTGACTAAACTAACAGCACATTTTTATATCCCCTTCAAAGAAGTTGGTACCACTGTTGTTATTTTACATGAAGCTTCCTTGTTTCCTTTGAACTCTTTTCCTGTGAGGATTTTTGCAGCGGCAGAAGTGACAGTTTGTTGGAATCCCAATTTGAGATTCCACAGTCAGGTCTCGCACACACAAATTTCAGTGTGTTAAAATAAAGTACACAGCTGCAATGAGATGCTCCGTCCTGCCAGGACTCAGGTACATCACTGCTCTTGTTTGAACCAAGAAGGAACAGAACTTTGATCATAACTGTCCTTCACCTTTCACCTGACTTTAAAGATCTTTATCCTGCATGATACAGGTGGCTCCGGCTCCAGAAAAAAAACATAAGGCATCACCTCTGAAATTCCTATGGATGAAGGCAAGAAGTAAAGGACTCCACTTGCGTGGTTAAACAGCCTTTACACTGCTGTAGAGACGGGCTCTGAGTTGTTTTTATGAACTAAACACATTTGAACATCATTGAATCATCACGCTGGAAAACCTGAACCGCAAATCCCCAACAGTATAAAGTGATGCCATTCCCTACAAGTGACTCCATCCATGATGAGGCCCAGGAAAAGCCCCTGTCCAGGAAGGCGGGGAGCAGAGCAGGGCCTGGGCCAGCTCCCCTTCACTCGCAGCCCCGGGCCGGAGCTGATGGAGTCTGCTCCCTTTCCGCAGCACCAAAGCGAAATCGAAAGGGTTTGTGCCCTGGGCTAATCCATTCGGGAAACACAGCGTGATGGAGATTATTCCACACAGCTGAGAAAATTGAAGGTTCTCCGTGGGAAAGGAAAGTTCTCAGCCCTGTGAAGGAGCAGCACCCACGGCTGTAGCACCCCCTGCTCGGGCGGCGCTTGACTTCCCTGTATTTCGCACATTCCATGAGATCACAGCAATGATGGTAACACCAATCCCAGCTTCCAGACGCTGGGAGACAACTTGGATTTATGCACAGGAGCGACAGCGGATGGGCCCAGCGCTCCCAGACGCCGCTGCACCCGCGCCGTTCGCAATATCCCGAGCACCACCGTTCTCCGCCAAAGCGGAACCATTCCCCGTGGAATTCTACAGCACTCCCTCTGGAAACACCGCCCGGTACCACGACCAGAGACCTGGCAGTAACCGGGCAGCGGAGCCCCGGGCGAGCCCCCCGCCCCAGGCCCTGCGGAGCGCCAGACTGAGACCCCGCCAGCTTCAACGCCCCCGCCAGCGCCCTCACACCGGGCCACCCCTCCCTGAGTCCCGGCAGCACCGCCTGGACCCTCCCTCCGTCCCCGCCACCCGGGGGAGGCCGGGCGAGGCCCCCCGGAGCGAGGGGGCGGGGTGGGCGCGGAGGGGCTGCGCGNGGCGGGGCCGGGGGCGGGGCCTGCGGGGGGCGCGCCAGCAGCTCGGGTCAGGCCCTTAGTCGGTGCCGGAGCCTCCGCGCGGCAACGTCCCTCCCTTAAACACCTTTAAATAGCCTTGTTTCAGTTTAAACGAAAGGC